>CAUYRH010089434.1:0-14846 GCA_963574655.1 Perodicticus potto | reverse complement strand
GGCGACCTGTAGAAGACTGATATTGAACCCACACCTTTCACCACTAACGAAGATTGACTCACAATGGATTAAAGATTTAAACTTAAGACATGAAACTATAAAAATACTAGAAGAAAGTGCGGGGAACACTCTTGAAAGCATCAGCCTGGGCGAATACTTCACGAGGAGGACCCCCAAAGCAATGGAAGCAGTATCAAAAATACATTACTGGGATCTGATGAAGCTAAAAGGCTTCTGAACTGCCAAGAACACAGTAAGAATTGCAATTGAGACATCTTCTCAGTTTGTTTCTTTTTTTCTTTACATATACTTGTTTTTATTAGGTTTCCACTTTTTGACTTCACAGAATTAAAAAGGCTTAAAAATTTAATAACAATAACAATGTTTAAGATAAGGAATAGAAACAAAAACCTCATAAAGAATGTATGAAGATAAATACATTCAGAAAAGAAATCAGATGATTGCTTCATCGAAATATTAAGCAATAACAGTAATAATAATGTAAAGAAAGTAACATTCACATTATCAGATAAGAGTATGTTTATTATAGAATGCTTTGATTCTGAGACTCAGAGTGGTATCATCAGTTAACTTCTTTTTTTTTTTCCAAAGTCTCAAAAAATAGACAACTAATATTTGTAAATAAAAGTAAAAGATAATTTCAAAGAACAGATCATGCCAAATCTTATAGACAATAGAAAAAGAAGAAATACTTTAAAATCATTCTACTTAATCTGGATATACCTGATATTAAAATTGGAGAAAATATATTATTATAAAGGGGAAATTACAAACATATTTCACTTATAAATGATGCAATATCCTAAACAACATATTAACAAGTTGAATTAAAAATTAATGTTTAAGTAATGTTTTTCCGTCAAAATTAAATCCAATTTATGTGAGAATCAGTCACTCTTTTCTTTTCTTTGTTTTCTTCCCCTCACCCCCTTCCTTTTTCTCTCTCTATCTGGTCTCCCCTTCCCCCATGCCGCACCATGTCATTAATTGTCATTAATTGTCCTCATATCAAAGGACATAGAATTCATGCTTCTCCATTCCTGTGATGTTTCACTAGGAATAATGTGTTCCACCTCCATCCAAGTTAGTACAAATGCTGCAAAATCTCCATTTTTTTTGATGGCTGAATAATAGTCCATAGTATACATACACCACAGCTTACCAATCCATTTCTGGGTTGAAGGACATTAAGGCTGTTTCCACATTTTAGCTATTGTAAATTGGGCTGCAATAAACAGCCTAGTACAAGTGTTTTTATAATAAAAAATTTGTTTTTCCTTTTGGATAGATGCCTAGTAATGGGACTGCACGATCAAACAGAAGGTCTAGGTTGAGTTCTCTGAGGTTTCTCCACACTTCCTTCCAAAAAGGTTGTATTAGTTTGCAGTCCCACGAGCAGGGTAAAAGTGTTCCTTTCTCTCCACATCTGCGCCAGCATCTGCAGTTTTGAGATTTTGTGATAAAGGTCATTCTCGCTGGGGTTAGATGATATCTCAGGGTGGTTTTAATTTGCATTTCTCTAATAATTAGGAATGACGAGCATTTTTTCACGTGTTTACTGGCCATTCGTCTGTTGTCTTTAGAGAAGATTCTATTCATCTCTCTTCCCCGTTGATGTATGGGAATTCTATATAGCCTAGAATTCTATATCCCGCTAAGCTGAGCTTTAAAATTAATGGAGAAATCAAACTTTTTATTGATATACAAACATTGAGGAAATTTGCCACTAGACCAGCTTTACAGGAAATACTTCAACCTGTCCTACACACTGACCATCACAATGGACCTTCAGCAAAGTAAACACCCGGAAATTATAGGACAGAACCTAGTTTCAACAATGATGCAAAAGACAAAACTAAGCACAAAATAAGATGAATAAAATGCTACCACACTTATCAATTATCTCAATAAATGTCAATGGCTTGAATTCCCTACTGAAGAGGTATAGATTGGCTGACTGGATTAAAAAACACAAGCCATCTATTTTCAGTCTGCAGGAAACACACCACACGTCAAAAGACAAAACTCAGAGTTAAGGGTTGGAAGTCAATTTTTCAGGCAAATGGAATTCAGAAGCAAAGAGGGGTTGAAATCTTATTTTTAGATACATGTGGATTTAAAGCAACTAAAGTAAAAAAAGACAATGATGGACACTTCATATTGGTCGAGGGAAAAATACAACAAGAAGACATTTAAATTCGAAATATTTATGCACCCAATTTAAATGCTCCCAGATTCTTGAAACAGACCTTGCTTGGTCTGAGCAATATGATATCCTATAACACCATAATAACAGGGGACTTCAACACCCCTCTCTCAGAGCTGGATAGATCCTCTAAACATAAATTAAACAAAGATACAGAGATTTAAATGAGCCTTTAGAACAACTGTGCTTGATAGATGTATATAGAACACTCCATCTCAAAGATATAGAATATAAATTTTCAGTTTGTTTCTTTCTTACCTAGAAGTTCAGGGATCCAAAAGGTTCTTTTCACCAAGTTGTCTTGGTCATTCTCAATCCAGGCTGATAAAATTCTTTAAAAATATGTACATGTTTCCAAGTATCAATTTATAAATCTACTCATTCAGGCAGAAGTCCTTCTCTGCCTTGAGCTCTTAGGGAGGCTGCTGTGGAATAAAGCCCGTAAAATTCTTTTGTTTAATGGAGAGAACTAGTAGACATACCCTAAAGATATTTGGAAGGCTTTTATATGTCTGTTAGCCACTAGGAAGCACCACCTCTAGGACTTAACAAAGGCTTTGTAATTATCCTTTAGTTTTATCTTTACCCCAGGACCACATTTCCCTAACTCTGCTCTGGATTTGATCTTTCTTCTGAGGCCCTTTCTTTCCTTGAGAACCCTTTGCTTGGATATAAGAATTCCTTTTTTTAGCTCAGTTCTCTCTATGCATATCTCATGAGACAGAGCTAAAAGAAACAGTTGACACTTTAAACATTCTGCTTGGAAATCTCCTTTCCCAGATTCATCATTAGCGGCCCATTGGTTCATTTTCTATTTTCCCTAGGTGACAGTTTTGCCAAACTACATAACAAAGATCTTCTTATTTCTAGCTTCAAATAATTTTCTTGAATCCCTTCCAGGCCTCCTCAGTCTTTTCCACCCATCAGCTGGTCCCATGTACTTTAGATTTTGTTACAGCAATACCTTACTTCTAACATTAAACTGTGTTCTGATTACCTACTGTTGAATAACAAACCACCCCAAACTCAGTAGCAGAAAAAATAACAATCTTTTATTATGTTCATGGGTTCTCGGACTTTAGACAGTGAATGGTGGCAATGGCTGTCTCTGCGGACTATAATACCTGCAATCTGCACCTCAGTTGCAAAGACTGAAATAGCTGGGAGCTTCCAGGTGGCTAGTGCCTAGGCTCACATAATTAGAAGGCTAGGTTCAGATGACTGGAAGGCTGAAACCTTTTCGTTTGGATGGGCTTATCACAGAATGGTGAATATGTTTTAAGACATCCCAAGAATGAACAGCCAAAGCGCAAGCATTCCGAGAGACCAAGGCAGAAGTTGCAGGCATTCTTCTGATGCAGCCCCAGAAGTCACACAGCAAACACTTCCACTACATCCTATTGATTACAAGTGAGTCATTAAGGTCAGGCTATTCTATTGATTACAAGTGAGTCATTAAGGTCAGGCTATATTCCAGGAAAGAGAAGTTTGACTCCATCTCTTGATGGCAAATTGGCATGGTCACACAGCAGCAGAACATGTGAGATGTGAGGTATCATTGATGCCATCCTTGGAAAATGTAAAAAGCCACAAAAGATATCAAATGATTGATTAGGTTCCAAGTGAGAAATATTGCCTCAACTAATGATAACTATTTTTTTTTTTTTAAGACAAAGTCTCACTATGTCGCCCTTGGTAGAGTGCAATGGTATCACAGTTCACAGCAACCTCAAACTCTTGGGCTTAAGTGATTCTCTTCCCTCAGTCTCCCAAGTAGCTGGGACTATAACACCTGCCATGATGCCTGGCTATTTTTTTGTTGCAGTTGTCATTGTTGTTTAGCAGACGTGGGCCAGGCTCGGTGTATGTGGCTTGCACCCTACTGGAAGCAACTGGTGCCGAGCCATGACAACTATTCTTAAGTGACAATAATATAGACAGTAAAAACAATGTATTTTACTAAAATCATTTTGCAAAAAACTAAATACTAGGAAATTATGACAATTATTTGTTATCAGGTTCATTGTTTTTGATGTTAAAATCTATAGCCTCCATTAAATTATACTATTATTTTGTAAAATATGAGTGTATACAAATCAGGTTCTGAATGTCCTTTTGAATAGCTTTGAGTCACCAATTTACACAAAATATGAACCTGATGATGAAAATGAGCATATAATCATTCAAAATAATTTACCACAATGAGGAAACAAAAATGTTGTATTAAATTCCATGCTACTGACACTATAAGAAGCATAACAGATGAGAAGACTACTTCAAAAAAATTTACAATACAGTAGTCTGATCTACCTACAGTTTTAGTTGCCTGTGGTCACCCATAGTCAACAGCAGTCCAAAAATATTAAATGAAAAATTCCAGAAATAAACAATTCTTAAGTTATAAATTTTGTGCCCTTCTGACTAGCATGATAAAATCTCTCACAGTCCCATGCTGTCCCACTCCATCCTCCTCAGGATGTCAATCATCTTTCTGTCCGGCATATCTATGCTGCATACATTAAGTCACTTAGTAGCCTTAGTAGCCATCTCAGTTATCAGATCAACTATCAAGATATTACAATGCTTATGCTCAAGTCACTCTTATTTTAGTTGATAATGGCCTCAAAGTGCAAGAGTCATGATACTGGCATATTGTTATAATTGCTCTATTTTATTACAATTGCTGTTAATTTCTTACTGTGCCTAATTTATAATTTAAACTCTGTCATAGGTATGTATGTATGTATGTATGTATGTATGTATGTATATAGGAAAAAACACAGTATAGATAAACCTTGAATGACATAGATCTGACCAGTATAGGTCCACTTTTATGTGAATCTTTTTCAATAAATACACTGTTAAGATTTTTGAAGATTTGTAACAATTTGAAAAAAATTTGAACAAACTTCATAGCTTAGAAATATTGAAAAAAATTCATAAAAACTTAAGACATATCAGGAATGTAGGTAATATATGTAGGAACCAATCTATTTTATCATTTACTACCATAAAATGCACACAAACACAAACTATCCATTGAGTATCATCACTTCCAGTTGAGAGAAATATAAACAAATCTAAAGATACAGTATGAGCATATGACTGCATAAAATTAACTGTAGTACAAACCCTATACTATTATAATACTTTTGTAGCCACATCTTGTTGCTACTGCAATGAGTTCATGTGTTGTGAATATTGGTTTACAATGTCATGTAATGCTAACCATCTCCTCATGAGCATTTTATCTCTCCAGTAAATTGCACATCATGTAAAAAGTAATCTCTCGTACTTCTCATGCATTTTTCATTGTCTTTAGTGCAATACTACAAGCACTGAGTAACACCACGGGACCCATAAAAAGCACCACCAGTGATGTTGAAAGTACTCCCAAGAAGTAAAGTCATGACATTACCGAAAAGAGTTAAATTGTTTGATATGTGTGATAGATTGAAGTCTGCAGCTACATTTGCACACCATTTCAAGATAAATGAATCCAACATAAAGACCATTGTGAAAAAAGAAAAGAAAATCAGGAAGCTGTCCCTGCAGTTATTACCAGTAGGCACAAAACTTTGTACTCTCTGCAAATTACCTTTTTATCATGAATAAAAGAGATAAATAAACTCCTTTATAATGATACACTTTTGCTTAATGAATAGTAAAGATATAGTCTCTTCTTTATGATTCTCTTTTTTCCTCTATGCTACTTTATTGTAAGAATAAATCATACAACATATCTATAATACACAAAATATGTGTTAACTGTATATGTTATTTCTGAGGCTTCTTGTCAACAGTAGGCTACTGGTAAAGTTTTTGGGGAGTCAGAAATTATATGCAGATTTTTAACTGTGTATGTGGGGGCAGTAGTCTTCCTAAGCTTTATGTTGTTCTAAGGATTAACCATGTATATAGAGTTTGGTGCTATCTGAGGTTTCAGGCATCCACTGGAAATCCTGCATATCACCAAAGGAGAAGAGAGAGACTACTATATATTCTAAATCAAGAGAAGGATGTATATTTACCATAACTATATTTTACCAAATCTGTCCCTGATCTTAAAACATGCAAGTATTTTATGTACCATAAAAAGGAAAATCGCTGCCAAGTAATTAGACTATTAAACATGAAACTTTCTTATTAGCTGAATATAAAATATATACTGATTTCAGAAATGTTTAAAATATGTGTATTTTTAAAAGTATTTCCTAGAGTTCATAAAATATTATACTCTTTGAATAATCAGGAAAGATGTTTTAGATAAAACCTTCACATTTCTACCAGTCAAGAGTATAAATAACGTGATCTACTTGTTTTTGCACTTGCCTACAGCACAAAAGATTAAGATGTTTGCTAACACATCAAAATGAACAATATTTTCCCTGGAAAACCCTTACCATATAACCTGAGAGGAAATTCTTAAATGTTTAGATCCATTCTTATTTTATCACCAAATGAGTGAACCAAATTGTGTTGTGCTTTATATTGACCATATTAAAGTAATGGTAGGAAAATCCCTGAGAAAAGCAGTTTTAATATGAAAATCATTCCTAAAATTATTAGAAAGGACTAGTGGAAAGCAAATTCCAGACTATCTTTTTACATTCCAAAAATTGTTAGATGGTCCAAGACAAAAATCTTTTCTATCTTTTTTTCTTTGGGGGTTGGGAGGAGCAGGAGATAGGTATGCCATTTAAATTCTGTAAGCCAAAATATCTGTCAAATGTAAACATGGCACATCAGCTTGCCTAGTCTTGTTTATAGATTTAATAAGTAAAATAATCTCAATTTCGCCACAAGGCTACTATGATTTCAATTTAAGGTAAACTGGCATCAAAGACCTTTAAAATTCAATGTTTCAATCCATTGTACAGAACAAAATCTTTAAATTATACTACAAGGCTATAGTAACCAAAACAGCATGGTACTGGTATAAAATTGGACGTGTAGATCAAATGAACAGAATAGAAAATTCATCAATAAACCTGTATACCTACTAAACTGGTCTTTGACAAAGAAGACAAAAACATACACTGGAAAAGGACACTCTATTCAATAAATGATGCTGGGAAAATTGGATGGCCATATGCAGAAGAATGAAACTGGATCCCTATCTCTTACTATATTAAAAAAAACCTCAAAATGGATTAAAGACTTAAATGTAAAATCTTAACCACTTTAAAAAATAAATATTCCATACACTTTTAAGGTACTGAGGGATCAAATATTATTAATGTTATCATTGAACATGTAATGTTATTCAATGTATTTTCCATTGTAAATGAAAATATTAGCTTAGAAATCCATTAATCACAACCCCCTCAAGCCTTGAAACCTAATAAAAATTTACTTTTTATTTATCTTTTAAAATTCTGGTCCAGTTTAATTAAAGAGCAGGTTTTTTTTTCTTCCACTTAAAATGAGGTAAAGAGATATTAAGAATTTATGAGATGGGAATTTAAAGTAATTTTAAGAAATTGGTCAGTGTTTACCTATTATTAAACGGGTTGCATTTTTTCCTCCTTAGAACATTAATGTATAAATTAATCTTTGGCTTTTATAACTTCCCTAAATGACAAGGTCTTATCTCTGATTCCTTCTCTTTTTGCTTGTAATTATTCATCATATAAAACTTAATCTTTTCATATTTCTTGTTCTTAACCTTAAAAGCTAATCCTACAAGTGATCTTTTTTAAAAAAAAAAACGCCCTCCTTTTAAATACAAACAACAGGAATAAAAATCTAAACTGAATTACTATTTACCCATATGAATTTGTTTTAACAGATTCAATTCATCGACTTGCCACGTCAGAGACACAATTCTTATGGTTTTATTTTTGACAATATCATTGCAATAAAATAAGTACAGTATCTACCTACTTCTAATTTACTCAGGAGAATATATGTACAATTTTTTTCTCTACAAATATTTAATGACATGATCTATTTTTCTTTCTTTAGATTTCCATTTAACTTCCATTATCAGTACAAAATAAAAAGGTTTATAGAAATTGCAGTTCAACTATTTTTTTTTGCAGTTTTTGGCCAGGGCTGGGTTTGAACCCGCCACCTCTGGCATATGGGGCCAGCGCCCTACTCCTTTGAGCCACAGGCGCTGCCTGCAGTTCAACTTTTTCAAAAGCCCTAAATTTCTTTATTAAAATCTAAATTACATAAATCAACTCTAGTTCAATAAGCATGTCCCTTTATTGCTATTCAAGTCATTTGATATGAGTAAGGTAAGCAACAGCTGCCCTTTGTTCCAGATAGGTACTAATAACCCATGACAACTATGTACATATTTTAATTACTATATATAATTATCACTTCTTAAACTTTCTAAGATAAAGAAAAATCCCACTGGCCCTTTTTATTTCAAGGAAAATTAATGAGGTAATTTTTTATTTCAATTCAGCCTTACTTTAACTCTGTGAAAGTTTAAAAAGAAAAAAAAAGAGGAAAAAATTTTAGCTTAGCAGTCTGACCAAAAAGCAAATCAGGCACAGCACTGAAAGCCAAGCTCACCATTTCTATCCACAAAGTTGATAATAATACTAAGGTTGGGACAGTTAGAAAAGTCCTCACTAAAGAGGCAGAACTTTATCTTTATCCCATACAACAAGAGAGCTTGCAAAGGCCGATCCAGGGATATTAGAGAAAAGCCTAACTTTCGTCACTGGAGAAACTATTAAAGTTGATTACTGTTTAACAGAATTTAAATTGGAAAGAACAAAAACTGAAAAACTGATTCAAAAGGCATCTGGGAAATCCAAGCAGGTAGATTCCCTGAGCAAAAAGGCAACAGTGATTTTTCTTCTATAAATTAGCATCTCTAGGATATGAAAGAGAAATTTATCTATATACACAACTTTAACACAGGAAAATCTAGGAGTTGGCTAATAGTCACTGAGGGGAAACTAGTATTAAAGGCAGGAAAGTTCCACCTTTTCACCGTAATACCTGCTATTAAAACTCCAAATGGACACTCAAGAAATAAAACCCAACATTGATTAAGAAAACAAAAGCCTTTTACACAAAAGGTCTCTTACCTCCTTGGCTAAATACATTCCTAGATATTTTATTTTCTTTGTTGTTTTGTTAACCAAGGAGATAAAAGACCTTTACAGAGAGTGTAAACAAATGGAAAAATATATCATACACATGGGTCAGCAGAATCAACACTGTTAAAATATCTATACTACCCAAAGTGATCTACAGATTCAATGCAATTCTTATTAAAATACCAATGTCATTTTTCACAGATCTAGAAAAAACAATTCTAAACTTCCTCTGGAACCAGAAAAAGAGCCCAAATAGTCACAGCAACCTTAAGCAGAAAGGACAAATACTGAGGCATCACTTTACCAGACTTCAAGCTATACTACAAGGCTATAGTAACAAAAACAACATGGTTCTGTCATAAGAACAGAAACACAGACCAATGGATTAGAACAGAAAACCCAGATATAAAACCATCCTCATATTCCCATCTGGCCTTTGACAAAGACAAAAATATACACTGGGAAAAGAAGCCCTATTCAATAAAATGGTGCTGGGAAAATTGGATAGCCATATGTAGAAGACTGAAACACCACTCAAAAAAATTAATTTATGATAGATAAGAGACTTAAACCTAGGGCATGAAACTATAAAAACAAAAAAGAATTCTAAAAGAAAAAGCTGAAAAAACTTTTATAGACATTGGCTTAGGCAAAGAATTTATGAAGAAGTCACCAAAGGCAATCACAGCAATGATAAAAATTAACAAATGGGACCTGAGTAAATTCAAAAGTTTCTGCACAGTCAAGGGAACAATTAATATAACAGACAACCTACTGAATGGGAGAAAATATTTGCTTGCCATACATCTGATAAAGGGCTGATAATCAGAATCTATAAAAAACTCAAGCAAATCAGAAAAAAAAAATCTCATAAAAAAGGGGGGCAAAAGATACGAACAGAAGCTTTTCAAAAGAAGATAGACTAATGGAAAATAAACATATGAAAAAAATGCTCAACATCACTAATCACCAGAGAAATGCAAATCAAAACCACAATGAGGCATCACCTAAATCCAATGAGAATGGTTTTATCAAAAAATCCCCAAATAACAGATGCTGGCATGGATGCACAGAGAAAGGAACCCTTAAATACTGTTGGTGAGACTGCAAACTAGTACAACCTCTATAAAAAGTTGTATGGAGAACTAAAAGTAGACCTACTATTTGATCCAGCAATCCCACTACTGGGTATTTACCCAAAGGAAAAGAGTCATTTTATCAAAAAGACACATGCACTTGAATGCTTAATGCAGCAAAATAGCAAAGATGTGGAACCAAACCATATACCCACCAAAACATGTGTAGATTAATAAAATGTGGTATGTGCAGGTACCATGGAGGACTACTCAACCGTAAATAAATGGTGAACTAATACCTTTTGCCACAACCCTGATGGAACTGGAGACCATTCTTCTAAGTGACACTTTGCAAGAATGAAAAAAGAAACACCACATGTACTCCCTATTAAACTGGAGCTAATCATTCAACAACCCCATGAGCATTTGGTAGTAAAACTCAACAGAAATTAAGAAGGGGAAAGGGGCAGGAGGAGAAGGGCAAATACACAACTAATGAATACAATACATACTATCTGGGTGATAGGCACACTTGTAACTTTGACTCAAACTGTACAAAAGCAATTCATGTAATCAAAACACTTGTACTTCAATAATATTTTGAAATAAACACACATACCCAAGCCTAGTTTATTTGAAAGGTAGAATTAGCTTAAAAATCTCAGTAAATGAATAAGCTGATGAAAAACTAAGCAGTGGAAGGCAGCTAGATAGCTGGGAGAATCTTTGAGGGTCAGCTAGAAAAGTATCCTCATTCTTCCATCATGCTCTCCCAGAAAGACCAGTTGGAAAGTAAGAGGGTTCCGAGAACACAAGTTCTACTGGACCTAGGAGTGATGCCATCCCAATTCTATCTTGATCTGAACCCAAAGATATTTAACAGTCTTCCAGCCAAGATAAAGAGTTAAAGAGAATGATTCTGAAATAAGACAGGGACAATACCCCACCTACTCAACTCTCGCCCCAATACCCTAAATAAATAAACAGGAATGTGAGACAAAAACAGGTAAGTTCCATTTATATTTCAAATGTAAAATATTGTTAAGATTCCTAATTGTCTACAGCCTTCCCAGTACTTCTGTCATCTCCTATATATCCTTGTAGTAAATGAAATTAAAATGAAAATTGAAATTAAAATCCTAGACATAAAAGGCTCTGTGAGAGGAAAAACTAAGAAAGGTAAATGGACAGAAAAGATCAAAGGTTATATTCATGGTCTAGAAAAGATAAGAGTATATAGATAAGTGGCCTACGATGGACTAGGTCCCACAGATTTGACTTATAGCAAGTTTCCAGTATTATTCCATGAGGGTATTCCAGGTTAGAGCAACAAGGAAAATAATAGACTGGTATATGTGGCTATGTGATGATGAGGTTTCATATGGAAAATATCTTCATAATTTCAATATATACCTTGAATTGAGGTGTACTATTGTGAAGAAGACACAAGTCATTTTGTGATGTCTGATGATTTTCTATTTATATTATGTACTTGGGCTTTTGTCTATAACAAAAATTAAAACAACCTCAGCTCTAAAATGTTTTTATTTTCTCTTTTCACAACTATTTTAGGGATGGAAAAATAGGACAATGATGGGAAAGAGGGATAAGGTTATAAGTAGGACAAGATAATAATCAAAGAAAAGTGTGAGAAAGCAATACTGAATGGATCACTGAAGAGTGGTACATGTTACCGCAAAATTGGGGACACAATTTAGAAATTAGTTTTAGTTTAAAAATAGCATGCCTGCAGAAGGTATATTCTTTCATTTATCCAAGAATTGTTTTTATTGAGTACCAGTCAAGTATAAGTCACTAGATTATCAAAATGAATGTGATTTTTTGACAGTCTTTAAATACGCTTACCTTCCTAAGGTATGGGAATCTTTTGCACTCCTCTTTACTTAACTTGTCAATCCAATACATACTTGCTAAAATACAGTGGCAAATGAAGAAGGAGGGCTAATACATTGAGAGATTTCCCTACCTATTAATCTAAGCCTCAAAAACTTCTGGCGGAAGCCATGGATCATTTAATTTAGTTTTCTTCCTAAATTTTTATCTACTTGTCTCCCTATACAACACGATTACCTTCTAAAATGAAAATGTGGCCTATAAAAATTGTTCATACGCTGACACAGTTTGAGTCTTAAGTCTTGTATCAACAACCACAAACAGCTTTTAAACATCTTAAAAACTCTAGATCAATGGTTCTCAACCCTCCTAATGCCTCCTAATGCCATGATCCTTTAAGTTCCTCATGTTGTGGTGACCCCCAGCCATAAAATTATTTTCGTTGCTACTTCATAACTGTAATTTTGCTACTGTTATGAATCATAATGCAAATATTTGATATGCAGGATGTATATTCATTGTTACAAAGGGGTCGCGACACACAGGTTGAGAATCACTGCACAGTAGGCTAATAGAAACTACATTTTATTAGTTGCCCTGGGATATAGAGTTCAAGTTGGAAACTTCTTGAAACAGTGAACAGATTTGGGAAACATACTGTTTTACCGAATATACCAGTTACACAAAGTTGATCTAGCCAGTGTAGTAAGTACAGCAGAACCTCTATTAGTTGATTACCCAAGACACTATAACAAACTGGTTGACATATAGATGTGGTCAACAAAAGGTGCTAGGCCTACAGTACTGATACATACATGTGGTACATGTCCAGTCTATGAAAATTAGGTCAATGTAGGGAGGTGGTCAACTATGGAGGTTCTACAATAATTACTTCTCACTGAGTTATATTTTCACTGAGTTGTATGTTGCCCCATCTTAATGCTAGTCCCTTCCTTCTGATCACCCCCTTAACATGAGGATTGTTACCAAGTTTCTATTCCTACGCCTCAATTCCTATTTTAACTTTACTTCCTTATTAATTTAACCCACACCTATAGCTTAACCCATTTTCTTTATGTTCTTCCTCCTAACTTTCAGATTTCTGCTAATGGTATGACAAGTCTCAGTTCATCAGTCATGTTAACTACAAGTTATTTTAAATTTTTCTTTCTTCTTCAATTCTTACAATTAGATAATCTCTTTTATTGTTCATTTTCATTCATCATTTTCAATTTTATTTGCCAACTTCACTCTAATTCAGGGACTTTTCAGCTCACACTGACACTATCAGAATAGCCTCATAGTCTGGGCATCAGTCCTTTCCTCTCTCCAATTCCTCTTACACTGTGTTCTCAGATTAATTATCCTAAAAAAATAACTGGCAATTTTTTGAATATGCTCAAAGAAGACTCTGTTACAAATGAAACAAAAGTTTCGCCCAGTATAATTGGAAAAGTACTAGATGAAAAGTTGGAAAACCTAAGTTTTCCTGGCTAGAAAATACTCAATTTTTGAACAGTAGCATATCCTACCTTCTCTAGGTGGCAGGTTTCTTATCTAATAAAAATGACTAGGTTGAATCAAGGAAGCAGTTTTCAAACTTTTCTATAAAGCTTTTAGATTGTTATGAGTTAAACATTTTTCAAATAGTACATTATTCAAGGGTTTTATCAAGAAACTTTGAGAGGAATTCTTGAATGGGGGTGGAAACAGATGCAGAAATAGTTATTGTAATGCTTTGGGAACTTAAAGGAGACTTGAACTGAGCCATCTGCATGGGATAATTCTTAAATATGTTTAAGAAATATTTAGACAATGAAATGGAGGTAACAGAGATCAATGAACAAGATAAAAGAAAGATTCATTTAGACATGGGTAACTGGTTATATGGAGATTCAATTTAGTTCCAAAGAGAAAAATAGAAGGGATTTATAGAAGAGGAGACCAGCTGTTTTGGTTAAAGCAGAAGGCGGCCAAGAACCTTTTCTGGTAGAGTGTTCCTCCTCCCCCTTCTCATTCATTCCATTCTAAGCACCATCTATGGTCCTTCCACTATATACCAAGGATTCAGGAAATGCAGCATGAAACCTCTTCTCACTGGAATAATTTCATAGTCCCTTACAATTTTAAAATTCTACTATTTGTTAGCTCAGTATTGATTCTGTGTTTGATTTTTCTACTTGGGTCAAACAGTTCTGCTTTCTGTTCCTTAAATACACCTTACATTTTCCCAAATTCAGTGAATTTCTCTGACATACTTTCCCCAGTACTTCTTCAAATCCTAGTTATTATTCAAAAGCCAGTGCCTCATTACAATGTTTAAACCCATACAGTACAGCAATTATTATCTATATTACACTCATAGAAATTAGCTTATAGCTCATATACCTCTCCAGATTATGAACCCCTAAAAGGAAAACATTTTTTTAATTAATTAATTAATTAATTTTTTTTAATTAAATCACAGCTGCATACATTAGCGCAATCAAGGGGTACAATGTGCTGGTTTCATATACAATCTGAAATGTTTTCATCTAACTGTTTAACATAGCCTTCATGGCATTTTCTTTCTTTTTTTTTTTTCCAGTGGTAAGACAGAATTTATTTACAGAAAAGAATACA
>CAUYRH010089433.1:0-24664 GCA_963574655.1 Perodicticus potto | reverse complement strand
GGGAAGGGAGGAAAGAAGGAAGGAAGGGGAAGGGAGGAAGGAAGGAAGGAGGGAGGGAGGGAGGGAGGGAAGGAAGGAAGGAAGGAAGGGGAAGGGAGGAAAGAAGGAAGGAGGGAGGGAGGGAAGGAAGGGGAAGGAAGGAAGGAAGAAAGGAAAGGAGGGGAAGGAAGGGGAAGGAAGGAAGGAAAGGAGGGGAAGGAAGGAAGGAAGAAAGGAATGAAGGAAGGAAGGAAGGAGGGAAGGAAGGAAGGAAGGAGGGAAGGAAGGAAGGAAGGGGAAGGAAGGGGAAGGAAGGAAGAAAGGAAGGAAGGAAAGAAGGAAGGAAGGAAGGGGAAGGAAGGAAGAAAAGGGAAGGAAGGAAAGGAGGGGAAGGAATGGGAAGGAAAAGAAAAGAGGAGAGTAAGAGAGAGGAGAGGTAGGAGGATTAAGGAGAAGAAAAAGGGAAGGGAAGGGAAAAGAAAGGAAAGGAAGAGAAGGGAAGGGAAGGGAAGGGAAGGGCAAGGAAGGGAAGATAAAGGAACGGATAGGAGGGGTAGGTGGGTTGAGGAGAAGAAAAAGGGAAGAGAAGGGAAAGGAAGGGAAGGGAAGGCAAGAAAGGGAGAAGAAAGGAAGGGAAAAGAAGGGAAGGGAAAGGAAAGGAAAGTAAGGGAAGGTAAGGGAAGAAAAGGGAAAGGAAGTGGAAAATGTTCACAAGTTAATGGACATTATTTTAATAGAATCTGCTGGAGGTTAAGTATCAACTGTCCATCTCAAACAGATATTCAGCCTCTAGATCCCTATAACACGAACGGCTTCTCATTGTCTTGGAGACAGAGACACAGATTTTGGAGAGAAGTTTTTAAAAACGAACTCACATCTCTAACAATGAAGTACGGAGACCCTGTGCGTCTGTGAAGCTGCCTCACTCACTGCTGTGACTTGTCTGATCCACGGGAACCCCCCAACTTTGAAATTAATGGGACTCTTGATTCACGTCAAGATCTCTTACAGCTCAGAGACTGGGTCAAATCTTTGTTAAAAGATTCTCCCGATCTTTTAACCTGTGACAGTTTCAATACCTTCTGAATGGGTTCTACCAGTTCCTGCAATTTATTTTGTCAGGAGTGTCTCTGTGTCCACCAGGAAAGTTCAATCTCTTGCCTTGAGACGCTCTGGAAAGAATTCAGCCTCTTCATCTGTTTCCACCAATATCCCTGAACACCCGAACGTTCCTCATAGTGTGATGCTGGGGGCTTTGTCGGGGTTCAGGAGAAGGAACAGATGACGCCGTGTTTTTGGAAGTCTCTGCCACCAACAAGCTTGCTCAGCTGCCCCTGAGCACAGCCCCAAAGGACAAGCAGAGAGGCACAGGCGACTCTGAACCCAGGGAGGGTGGGTATCCGGAGATGCTCCGGCCTCCCCTCCAACCTGGTCTTCCAGTGAGATGTTCCAGACCTGTTCATTTCCAAGAAAGTGGAATTCCGCAGCGGGAACAGACTCAAAGCTTCCTTTATGGCCTTTTCCCCTTCCGTGTCTTCCTCTCCCATTTCTTCCTATCTGACTGCTAAAAACCACTTCCCGAGACCTGCCTTTACCCAACCGTGTGTTAGAGTCTTGTGGGGTTTGTTTATGTTCTTCTCTTTTTTGTTATTTTTGCTGGAGGAGGAGGAGGTGCTGGAACTAAGACAATGTCCCAAGTGGAGGTTGCGTGACTTTGCAGTGGTCACCGACTTCCACTTTCCTGCTTTCTGTCTCCCCCACTTTTTCTCCGAAACAACCAAAACAATCCTTTATATCCTAGTCTGCAGGATGGCTCCGTGTATGGATATGAAACACACAGCCTGTATTTCACAGTCCTTTTCCATCTAGAATATTTACTTGGCTTTTCACTAATAAATCTAAGTTCTTTCCTAGGAATAACTTAGGATGTTAATTGTTAAAACCCTATTTTTTTCCATTTTATCACAAATTGTTATTGCATAAAGATTGAAGGAAACAGAACACAGCATACAGCTTGAAGCAGGAGCTAAAGCCTTGAATTTCACAACAGACAGATTTGCAATTAGAAAAGCTCCTGGGTCACGCAAAGGGAGTCCACGATGTCAGATTTCAAGTGACTTTTTTGATTAGAATCGCTGCTAGCCGAAAACGAGGAGTAGAATTAGGACACAAGCCTGAAAAGATCTTACTTGAATATCAACTAAAAACAGTAGAAAATAAATTAGCTCACCCTTTTGCTAGATAGAAATGAAACATGGAAGATTATTGCATGGTTCAAATCACCAGATAAACTACACTTTCTCAGGAGAAAAATAAAGGAAGACTTAGAAGAACCCGAAAAATGCTGGACTAAGCTCACTGAAGGAAGTCACTCTGTATAATTTTAATTCAACAATTCTTTTTTATTCAACACCTGTGAGTGGACCTTGAGAGTCCTCACACGGGGGTGAAAATAGTAGCTTGCTCATTTTCAGGGGCTCGATAGAAACATTAAATGGCAGAGATCACAGGAGGGAAGGAAAAAAGGTAAAGTGGAGTTATATTTCTCTTACCTGCTTACCTATTTCTTTCTGGATGCCAAGAGAAGAAAAGTGTTTAAACAAGACAGGGCTGAAGAATCTTCCTCCCGAAGTGTGTGCTGAGGCTGTTTTTTCTCTTTCTTTTTTTTAATTGGGGGAGAGAGCTGGTGGGGGTAGAAAAGAAAAGGAGCTACTTATAAAAACAGGCCCTACCCACCAATGTCAAGATCATTAAAAAGAGTGCTATTTAAGACACAGTTTATTCCCTAGCTTTGAAAAACAATTTAAACATCTATTGACAAGCCGTAATTATCTAGCTATGTCTAAAAATCTTCCAAACTTCATTTTGGGCATTTGAAAAAAAAAATAAGCACAATAATAAAGAATGGATAGGATTTATCTTGCCGTTTCTAGAATGATGACCACACTTTGAAGCAGATAAACAGCCAGAAAAATAATTCACGTTATTGTCTTCCTGGAATAATCCGGTCAATTCAATTAAAAAAAGGTAGACACAGAAATTCCAGAAGAGCCTGTGACTTTGTCATGTACTGTAGTATGATGAATACTAAGAGCCACTCTTTTCTGTTCTGTGTAGAGCCCCGCAGAGTTCCCCCTGTGGAAAGGGGGAACCCCCACTTTTAGCCTGGGACACAGGTGCCACGTCTCAGTGGCCGACATGGCCGGCCACCCAGCCACCTGAAACGCAGGCTTTAGAGCCAATCTTGACCAAGTCCTTCTTCTCTGCTACCGAATCCGTCTCCCAATTCTGTCCATTTTATGTCCTAACGAACGTGCTTACTTATTCTCGACATCCACTGCCACCGTCCGGATCCACACCATCGTCATCTACTACCTGAAATATTGCAATGGTTTTTCTAATTTTTTTTCCCTCATAGTCTCATTGAATTCCTTTTCCACATGACTGCAGAGTAAACTTTCAAACGTCAATCTGATCATACAGGGGACACACTGTCTTCGTACAGTCTACGAGACTTTGGGAGCTCCCACCACCTCCTGCGGGGAGCCACATCAGGGGACGCATTCTCCTCTGTTCTTCTCACTCCACCTGCACCGGAGGTAACTCTCGCTAGGGAAAAGTGCCCTGCAAATTCCAGCCAGCTTCAGACACTGCTCATTCTGATGTATCTCCATGTCATTACCATATTAACAGTTATATTGGATAGTACAGAAAATCCTCAGTTTTCAGTAGACCCATGTTAGATGATCCTTCTAGTATTAATTAGGTCCAATGCATTCGATTAAAAAAGCCTTTAACATCCCTAAAGTACTCCATCTTTATCTAAGGATACAGAAACCTTAAAGTGAAAAGCACTCCAATCAAAATCACAATGTCATAGAATTTTTCTCCTTTTTGCTGATACAAGTTTTATAGCTCTGGCTCGGCGTCTGTGGTTCAATGGGCTAAGGCGTCAGCCACGTACACCTGAGCTGACGGGTTCGAATCCAGCCCAGGGCCCGCCAAACAACAATGGTGGCAGCAACCAGAAAAAAAATGGCCGGGTGTTGTGGTGGGTGCCTGTAGTCCCAGCTACTTGGGAGGCGGAGGCAGGAGACTCGCTTGAGCCCAGGAATTGGAGGTTACTGTGAGCTGTGATGCCACGGCACTCTATCCAGGGTGACAGCTTGAGGCTCTGTCTCCAAAAAAAAAAACAAAAAACAACAAAAAAAAGTTTTATAGCTCTAAGGAATAATCTCCAACGATATAATTTTAGGATGATAAGTAATAGTCAAAATGTGTAAAATACAGTGACTTACAATGCATTTGAAACCAACTTAAACTTTACTTTTCTTCAATTAAAAATAAATTTTTAATATTTTGCCACCAATGTAATTATATGTAGTATCAAGATAGATAAAAATTGGAATTATCCAAACATCCTAAAGTCACATTCTCAAAATGCTAATAGTCTGACTAGGAACGAAACCAGGGTTAAAACAAAACACAACCTGAATGTTCTTGGAGAAAAATAAAATGCCTTTTGATATTTGAATTTGCACACTCAGGCAAGCAATCATATATAATATTGAAAAATCAAAAGTTATCAAGCAAGAAAAAGGCTTCCATTTAGCAATGATACTTCAGAATGCAATAGACTTTAAAAGAGGTTGTTAGGCCATTTTCGTGTCCTCTCCAAAGAGTTGTTTTATTATGAGACTCTTTCCCATAGAAATACAGATATTTTACTCCCAATTTATCCTTCCTCTAGTAAGAGAAGAAGAGGGGAAAACAGAGAAGCCAGATTGTCCTGTAATTTTTTCCAGAAACACACCATTACCCCTACTTTCTAGTTACTTTTTAAAATAGAGAGGTCTGGCAAATAAGCTGCTGCTCTTTCTAAATCTAAAGGCATTCTGCGTGGTGGGTTTTGCAGCAAAACCGAATTAGATGGAGAAGGCATTGAGTAGCGGAGGATATTATCGGTGTGCTTGCAAAACTTAAAGTAAAATGTCTGTCAATGTTTGTTGGCCTTTTTTAAAAATGGAAATAATAAGAACACACATTTCTTTGTGCTATTGATAAGTAAGGTGCATCAAATAATGTGCAACGCCTATGAAGAAGAGGGGTCAGAAGAGTATAAACCCAGGAAATAATGTCTGTACTAAATAAAAACACAACACCTTCTGGCTTGGGTATCCTTCAGCTCTTTCTGTACACCAAACATAAAAACCGTTTGGATGCCAAGAACAAAGACATTTCCCTGATCATCTAGTGCTTAGCACACAAGTCAAGTAAAGAACAAAGAACTACTTCTCCTAATGGAGGAGTGAAGACTCACCCGAGAACACTCATTCTAGTACTGAGTAAACTGCTCTCTACTTCAGACCATTAAACCCAAATCCTAGCCATCTAACACCCCCAACATGAACGACTACACAAACATTCTGAAACAACGTTTCAACAGAATATTTTGCTAAGACCATTTCTTATGGGTGGCAAGGGCTCTCAAGTATATTAAAAAACGAATTGGAAAAATTAAAATTTCTAAATATTTACAACTGAAAAAAGACCCAATGATAATTGGAAAATTTCAAAAAAATGGTTTGTTATGGTTTTGGTTCAGTTGGCATGAAGAGTATATATCTGAGAATAAAAATAAATCATTCTAGCTTGGTGCCCCGTAGCTCAATGGTTAGGGCGCTGGCCAGATGCACCGGGGCTGGTGGATTCGAACCCAGTCTGGGCCTGCTAAACAACGACGACAACTACAAAAAAGTAGCCGAGTGGTGTGTCCAGCATCTGTTGTCTCAGCTACTTGCGAGGCTGAGGCAAGAGAATCACTGAAGCCCAAGAGTTTGAGGTTGCTGTGAGCTGTGACATCACAGCACTCTACCGAGGGTGACATAGTGAAACTCTGTCTCAAAAAATAAATAATTCTTTTGAATTAATTAATGCAAATTTAAGTATAAGGATGTAATCCTATCAGTTCTGGTTTTTGTGTTGCTTTCTACTATAATACTATAGCAAATGTTCAACTAGTTGAACAACTAACTGGCTAGTACAGTGTTTTTCAACCTTTTTATCTCAGGGTACACTTGAACTTATAGTTAAACTTCCACAGCAGACTTAAATTACATTGACTAAAAAAAAAGATTAAAAAATACCAATACACATACTGTGTTTTGAACTTTCATGAAAATAATTTAAATAATGGTTTTAAAAGATTTTCATGGTGCACCTAAGATCCTATGGCAGCACACGGGTTGAAAATCACTGGACTAGTTATATTTATCTTCTATCAGCTTCACAAATGAAAGGGTAAGTTTGAACAAATAAGTGAGGTGATGGTTATGTTGGTCAGTTTGACGTCAGCTTTCCATATTGTATACCAAATCAACACGTGTACCCCATACATGTATACAGTCAGGATTTAATAAAAAAAAGTTTGAATCCAAAACTAAAAAAAGTGTAGGCCTATTGTCTAGACCACTCAGTTCTTTCTGTTGCTCGGGTTTTCTCTGTTTTTATTAATACGTATAAATCAGAAAATAATATGATCATTTTATCTTTAAAAAATACTAAAGGTAAGTCACAAGGTAGATGCTGTGTCCTGTGGTTTCAATAGTCTTACCGTTTTATAAACTCCCTCCCTCACGGAATGTCTGGAGTCTGTTTTTCACAGAAGATGAAGAGCTATTTCACAATTGGAAGAAATCAGGCCCATGGGCCATTCATTGAAACGGTGACCCATGGTCAGTCCTTTTGCACAACCTGATTTAGGACCTATTGTTCTTTTTCTCCTTCCAGAAAAACATTTTGATCTAGTAGGCCAGCATAGAGCATCTTAAGTCTGAGTGAAAATGGTTAACCCACCCCTGTGAAAATGTAAGTCTTTGTTTAAACATTTTTGCAAACCCCCCAAAATTGTGTACATGATGCAACCACACAAAGTGAGTCTGCCATCAACACACAGTGACTCCTGGCCAAGGCCTTTATCATGACACAGAAACCAATTCATAAGAGTTGATCGTTGGCTCAGCTCCTGTAGCTCAAGCAGCTAAAGCACCAGCAACATACACCAGAGCTGGCGGTTCAAACCCAGTCCCGGCCGGCCAAACAACGACAACTGCAACTACAAAAAATAGTCGGGTGTTGTGGAGGGCACATGTAGTCTGAGCTATTTGGGAGGCTGAGGCAAGAGAATCACTTAAGCCCAAGAATTGGAGGTTGCTGTGAGCTGTGACGTCACAGCACTCTACAGAGGGTGACGTAATGAGACTCTGTCTCAAAAAAAAAGGAGTTGTTTTGCTGTTGCAGCTGTTGCTCTTGCTTGCCACAAAGAATCCCTAAGTGCAACATCTCGAAGACATTCCTTCTATTTAGCACCACAAGAAACCACTTTGCACTCACAATTTCTTGAGTGGGTGTGTGTGTGTTTGTCTTTTGCTTTTTTGTTTTTTTTTTTTTTCCTTTGAAGTGGGGCACTGCAGACTGGAAAGGCATGGAAGGGCTTGTTTGTTTCCCAAAAACCAGTCGTCTTGCTGTGAAAAGAGGGAAGCTCCCATCTCAAGCTCCTACTGAAACGCACTGATTGGCACTCCGGTGACTCGCCGAGCTCAAGCACAGCCCGGAGAAGCCTGATTGTAATTATTCCTTTTCCTGCTCTCTCTGTATACATCAGGTGCAGCAGGGCTCTCAGGGATGTGCTGTTTAGGATCAGAACCCGAGAGAGCTGCAGAGTTCCCCTTCTTCACTCGGTGGTAGACCAGGAATCATGTCCACTGTGGTGGTTCCGTTGTTTGGAGCCAAGTCAAACACAGCCAGGCTGTGACCTGAGCCTCGCCAAGGGCTCGTGGTGGGTGGTCAGCACACATTTGTCTAATGGAACTGAGCGATGGCAGACAGCTTCAAACTAAATGGGAGCTTTAAAAAGTTTTCACGGCAGGCACCAGCTTTTCACATGGAAATATGGTGGAAGATTCACATTCTCAGAATGCAACTAGGAGGGTCTTTCTGGAAGCTTCCTGCAGTGCAGGCTGTAATTACAGTATGTAGCCAGGAGAGGAATGGTACAAGTTTCCTGCCATCGTGCTCAACCCACCCGGAGAGCTAATTAACTGTGCAGTATCCTTTTAATGAATCCATTCTCGTTTTCAATTACCCAGAGTTATTTTCTTCTGTTTCTTCTACCTGAGAACCTTCACTGGTACACAGATTCTTTAAAGAATAAATTCCAGATTTGAAGCTTTTAGGCCACTTGAAAGAGGAAGTGAAATGTATTAAAACAATTTAGAGCCGACAAAGACATCATGATATTAAAATATACCACTTTAATATAAGATAATTTTTAAATTACATCATAACACTAAAAAGTGAGGGAAATGTGATTTCTGAATTTAAAAAGTCACCTAGATTTACCATTTTTAGCCTCATGGCAAAGATGATTTTTTTAATCGGGAAAAACAGTGATCTACAAACATTTGGAAACCTTGGCTCTAAAACGTGCAGCTGAACATGTTGTCCTAACTCTTCCTTGCAACATTTTCTTTTATTTTACTTTGCGCTCCACTTATCTCTGTTCATTCCTATGTGATGGTATTGCAATGAATTTAAATAACCTAGTCTATGGGTTAAATCGTGTTGGAAAAAATGGTTTTAAAAAAGCGATCCCTACATTGATCTACACGATTCCTGTCAAAACCCCAACTGGTTTTTGTGTACAAATTGAGAAACTGAGCTTAAAATTCATAAGCAAATGCTAGAGACCCAAGACAGTTGAATAGAATCTTGAAAAAGAACATAGTTGGAGTGTTCCCATTTCTCGATGTTGAAACTGATCTGAAGCTACAATAAGTAATACAGAGTAGCATTGACAAGGATATATGTACAATTCAATGGAATAAACCTAACAGTCCAGAAATAAACCCATACTTTTATAGTAAATTCATTTTCTAGAAAGCCATTTAAGAAAGAAAAAATGTTATTTTACAGCAAATGATGCCAGGACAAGTAGATATCCACATAATGAAACAATGAAAATGATGAAATTGGACACCTACCTCACACCAGATACAAAAAATAACTCAAAATTGATGAAAAACCTCAACGTACGAGCTGAAACTTTACAAATCTTAAAAGAAAAAACACAGGTATAAATCTTCGTGACCTCTGATTAGGCAAAGATAATCTTAGGTATGATGCCAAAGCCAAAGAAAACACAGATAAATAAGATGTTATCAAAATTTAAAAGTTGTGTACTTCAAAAGACACTGTGTGTATCAAGAAAGTAAAAAGAAAACATGCAGAATGGGTGGAAATCTTTGCAAATCACATATATGATGATTGTCCATTATCCAGAATATATTTTTAAAAACTTAACAATAAAAAGTCAAATAACGGAATATAAAAACTGGGCAAAGGATGTGAATAGGTATTTCTCAAAAGAAATGAGATACAGCACATGAGGCTGATAGGCACATGAAAAGGGGCGCAGCTGCCGGGGTCCCTGGAGAAATGCAAATCAAAACTTTAAAATGAGACAGTGGTTCACATGCAGTAGGATGACGAAGTGTGTGAGAAAAACGGCACACAACGCGAATGTGGGTCGAGATGTAGAGGAACAAGACTCCAAAACACCGCTCAGGAGAACGTAAAATGAAGCAGTGACCTTGAAAAGCACTTGACCAGTTTCTCAAAATATTAAATACGGAGTTACCGTATGACTCAGCAATTCCACTCATAGATGAATATACCCAACAGATTGGCATATATGTCCACAAAAATGTTCGTGCAACCCTTCAGAGCATCATCATGCATAACAGCCAAAAAGCAGAAACAGTCCTAATGTCTGTCTTCTATTGAGCGGATGAGGAAACTGGTGTGTGTCTGTAAGATGGAAAACCGTTCAGTCGTGAGAAGAGCTGGAGGGCTGTCATGTTCATACGTGTTGAAACCATTAGCTTAGTGAAGGAAGTCAGACGCAAAATACCAAGTGTTTCATAATTTAATGTCATGAATTAACCAGAATAAATAAATGCATAGAAAAGATATTAGTGGTTTATCAGGGAATGGAGAAAGTGAAGAATGAGAAGTAATTGCTAATAGGTACAAATGTCTGTAATGAGATAGCCCTGATGGTTCTGCAATATTCTATAAATACTAAGAACTATTGTAGACTTTAGAAGATCAAATTCAATCATATGTGCATTATCTCAGAAACCAAAATAAAAGAATAGTTTAAGTTCAGAGATGAAGAGAGACATAAATAACATGATTCCTAGACAGAACAGGAAGAAAAAAGCAGGAAAGAAAGGAAATTATCTATTTTTCTTGGGCTTCTTATAAGACCAAAAGTAATGGGTAAACAACAAATCCCCAAGTCTGGGAAGAGATGGGACCTGACCACTTGCTTACAGGAGCAGTTAACAAATAGCAGACACCAAATAAACCAGTAAAATAATTCAGTCAGCGCCCGTCACACAGTGGTACAGCACCAGCCACATACACCAAGGGTGGAGGGTTGGAATCCAGCCCAGGTCAGCTAAACAACAACGACAACTGCAACAAAAAATAGCCGGGCATTTTGACGGGTGCCTGTGGTGCCAGCTACCTGGGAGGCTGAGGCAAGAGAATCGCTCAAGCCCAAGAGTTTGAGGTTGTTCTGAGCTGTGACGCCACAGCACTCTACTGAGGGTGACACAGTGAGACTCTCAAAAAAAAAAGAAGAGGAGAGAAAAGAAAAGAAAATTCACTGAGAAAAATTTTTATAACAAACTCGCTAAAGGCTAGCATGAAAGTAATATGCCATAAGGATCTCAAGTATAAAGCAGTATGGGGCAGAGGGTACTGTTTTCCCAGGCCTATCTTACACCAAGATCACCATATTCTCACAAAGAAGAAAGGATTTCCAGGAAGATTTCCCTGTGGCTCTGATGGGGAGAGAATAGGAGCCTACTGCTAAAACTCCATTCAAAACCATCTCCATTATCAATCCTGAAAAATAAAGCCTAAATAAAATTGTGCTTTGAAAAAAATGTTACCTTGAGGTGGAAACTCATTGCAGGTGGAGAAAAAATAGCTGAACAATAAAGCCTCGTCTCTGAGGGGAGGGTGGCGATGCACGTGAAGCATCGACGGGGGCAGGAGCATTTTCAGAAACGCAAGGGTGAAACAGTGTCTCATCCCCACCGCTCACCACCACACCGACGTGTCAGGCAGTGATGACATTGGAACGCACTAGGGGCACTCCAAGACAAAGACGCTCTCTGAGAAGCAGCGTGAAGACAGGCCCCAAACCCAAGTAAGAAGCAAATGTTGAGAATGACCTTCTTGCAAACTAGCCTACGTCATAAACACGAGGCATACCCTAAAAGAATGAGAAGCTGGTGGTACAATGACATAACTCAGCTACCAAAGGCCAGGCGTAGCAGCTTGCACCTGTAATCTAGAACTCTAGGAGGCTGAGGCAGGAGGATCATTTGAGGTCAGAAGATTAAGACCAGCCTGAGCAAGAGCAAGACCCCATCTCTACTGAAAATAGAAAAATCAGTTGTGTTTGGTGGCCCAGCTACTTGGAGGCTAAGTCAGGTGCATCATTTGAGCCCAGGAGTTGGAAGGTATAGGGAACTATGATAGGGCCACTGCACTTTAGTTGGGGTGACAGAGTGAGACCTTATCTCAGGGAAAAAAAAAGCATCAAATCCAGCCCTCTCCTGGCTAGATTAACACAGACCCTCACGCTAAAGTCGTAACAGAAGAAAAGGCTTACCTATTATCTCATTATCTATCAGAAAGGTTATTTTATCATGGAGAGGGAGTTTACAATAACAAACAAAGTGGAAATGCACTACAGAAAGGATAAAAAATAACTTCAATGCACATGTAAGTAGGAACTTGAAACTTTCAATGAAAACATGAGCGAACTGGAAGATAAGTCAACAAATCTCACCTGAAATGAAAACAGAAATAACAAGGAGTGATAAAGAAAGAGAAAAGAAAAAAAAAAAAAACAGAAGAGAGTATCCAAGACAGTATGAAATGATATGATAAATCTGTAACTGGTAATGTGGAAAGAGAAGAGAGAATGGATAGAAAAATACAGGTGAAAAGTAATGCCAACTTTTGTTCAAAATTAATGGCAGATAGCAAATCGCAGATCTAAGAATTTAGAAAACACCAGGACAGCAGAAAAACCACCACCAACAACAAAACAAGAACAAATCCTGAGCATACATAAAATTTAAAACGCTAAACAAAAAACGAAGAACTTTAGGGCAGTTAGAAAGGAAAAGAAGGTATATTACCTATACAGGAAGAAGAACAAATACAGTAGAATTCTCTTCAGACACCACGAATAAGAGAAACAGCCCAGTGATATCTTAAAATTGCTTTAAAAAGAAAGTGGGAGGCCAATGTGGGAGGATCCTTTGAGCTCAGGAGTTCAAGACCAGCCTGAGCTAGAGTGAGACCCCGTCTCTACTAACAATAGAAAAATCACCCAGGCTTTGTGGCAGGTGCCTACATGCCAAGTATTCAGAAGGCTGAGGCGGCAGAATCACTTGAGCCAAGGGCTAAGAGGTTGCTGTGAGTGAAGGTAACGCCACGGTGCTCTAACCTGGGCAAGAGAGTCAGACTCTGCCTCAGAAAAAACAAACACACAAACAACACCCCAAATTTAATACTCAGTAAAAACAGCTTAAAAAAGAGAAATTAGAATTTTCCCAGATATACAAAATCTGGGAAGATTTAATGCCAGAAGATCTATTCTAAGACAATGTTTAAAAACGTTGATTAGGAGAAAACAAATAAGTTAAAAACCTACATCTGTTTCAAATGGAATTAATGGAATGAATAAAACCAATTAAATAAGTTTATATTAAATTAAGTTTTATATTAATTGCTATAAATATATCTGTGTAAAGCAAAAAGAGCATTGTGTTACGGGATATACACTATATACATACATACACATATATTATATAATGTGTGTATACATATCATGGATAATTGCACCAAAAATATTCTACGCAAATCTATCTTAACATCATATGCTGCGAACTATGAAACTCTAATGAAAGAAATGGAGAGAGATACCATTTTCACAGAACGGAAGGCTCAAAATGATCAAAATGTCAATACTCACAATGGAATTGATGAATTCAACACAATCTCAATGAAAAATCACAGCAATATTATCCACAATTTGTTTCTAAAAATTATATAAAAATCCCATAAGAATTAGGACAGCGAATGCTGTTTTTAAAATGAAGAACAGGGCGGCGCCTGTGGCTCATTGAGTAGGGCGCCGGCCCCATATACCGAAGGTGGCAGGTTCAAACCCGGCCTCTGCCAAACTGCAAAACAGAAAAATAGCCAGGTGTGGTGGCGGGCGCCTGTAGTCCCAGCTACTCGGGAGGCTGAGGCAAGAGAATCGCCTAAGCCCAGGAGTTGGAGGTTGCCGTGAGCTGTGTGACGCCACGGCAGTCTACCGAGGGCGATAAAGTGAGCCTCTGTCTGTACAAAAAAAAAAACAAAAAGAAAACAAAAAGAAAAATAAAATGAAGCACTAAGTTGGAGAACTCCTACTACCTGATTTCAAGACGTGTTATAAAGCTACAGTTAAAAAGACATCATGTATCAGCAGTTAGATGGACACATAGATTGTTGGAACAGAACAGGGAGACCAGAAATACACCTGCTTGATATGGTTAACTGATTTTTCACCAAGGTGCAACAGCTATTCAATAGAAAAAAATAGTCTTTTCAATAAATGGTGCAAAAAAGATTAGATATCCATACACAAAATAATGAATCTTGACATATACCACACAAATTTTGGGATTTTAATTTTTTTGTAGTTTTTAGCTGGGGGTTTGAATGCACCACCTCCGGTATATGGGGCTGGTGTTCTAATCCTTTGAGTCACAGGCACCGCCCCCACACAATTTTTTTAATTAATTCCAAATGTATCAATGACCTAAATGAAAACATAAAAATACAAATTCCAGAAGTAAACGTAAATGAAAACGCACATAACCTTTAGCTTGGCAATAGTTTCAGAGGAAATAATCAGAAAAATCACACCTGATAAAAGCCTTGTAACTACAAACAAAACACTTGAAGCTCAAAAATAAGAAAGTGAACAAGAGTTTTAAAACTAAGCAGAAGTCGGGTGCAGTGTCGTGGGCCCTTGGTCTCTTCTGCTCACGAGGCTGAGGCAGGAGGGTCGCTGGAGCCCAGGAGTTCAGAGCTGCAGCGCTGTACGGGGACGCCTATGAACACCCACTGCACTCCAGCCCGGGCAACATCCAGTTTCTTAAAGAAAAGGAAGGAGGGTAGAAGAGAGAGAGGAAAGAAGAAAGATAGGAGAGGGAAGGACAAAACCTGACAAGCCGAAAAGCCAGTGAAGATGCAGAGAAACAGGGCTACTTGTTTTCTGCTGGTGGACTTCCCTGGCACAGCCAGTTGGGAAGAAAGTTTGTCAAGGTTTCACGAAGGCCCGTGTGCGCTTACCACGACCCGGCAAGCTCAGTCTTCACACCTATGTGCTCAAAGGTGCTACATCCATAAGGAGAATGTAACTCAGCAATCAAAATGAATAGGCCATTGATCCACGTAGCATTGGCAATTCTTTAATACACTGCATTTAGTGGCAGAAGTCAGAACGAAACGATACACCTTATGTGATTATGCGGATCAGTGGTAAAAGTAACAGTGGCCTGTGAAGAGTGTGCAGAAGGGGATTATTAAGAGGTGGGACTTTTCTGCGCAGTGCTGGGGTGGTAGATAGAGGATTACAAGCATCCCTCAAATGTAGCATGGTATACAGCAGCGACTGAACTTGACTGCAAATTTGAGAGAATCAACAAGGATGTTGGGGGATCACCAGGCAGAATGTAGACTGTGACCAATTCTACGAAATCACACAACTTCCCTGAAGGGGATGGGAGGAGAGAAACTACCCTGAATATCTTTAAAGCCGTGTTTTGCCTGAAAGTCACAAGGCTGAAGACAGAAGGAACAGTACATGACCCCTCTCTTCTTGGTAAATTCGCTCCTCACAAATGTTGAATTGCTAATATGAATTAGCAATTCTAAAACAAATTTACATGTTTCTAGACTTGGACGTACAGCTAAATAAATTACACATAATGGGACCCAGTTTCTCTCTGCCAGAGAAAGAAGTTACAAATAAGAAAGGAAGAAATCTGGTGCTGAATGTGTTTTGGAGACATCAGTGAGAATTCATGTTTATTTCAGGTTTATTTCAGATGTATACAGTTAGATATAACACAGCTCTGTGTGCAGGTGTGGGTTATTATTCTCAGGCTGGAACTGATGAAGGATAAGATGAGCCTGGAGCAAGCACCTTGGGAGAATAAACAGGTAAGAACAGGCTCAAGAAAGGGCAATGTGGTCAAAGGGGCACCGAAGTGGAATAGTTAGAGCTCCGGTGGCCAAGGTTGAAACCACTTCTGCAATGCAATCAATGAAGATCATATTGAGTGATACATACAATATTATAAATATGATAAAGTAAATATTATAAATACAAATAGATAAATCCCAAGAATACAATAAATGTTCATACATACATCCTGATATAAATAACTGAATAAACAAATGGGGACGAGGAACGGTCTTTCTCCAGAAGAATTCTGCCTAGTAAATGAAGACAGATTGGGGGAAATAGAAAATCGCTGTTAGGGCCCTGTGCCGACCGCTGCTGCAGTCCAAGTCCACCAATGAACACTGAAATCAACCAGCAAGACCTTTCAGGAAAAGCAGAATACTTGCAAAGCCACAAAGAATCTCTTGCGAATTATTTGTTAATTATTGTGGTGGTTTTACCCTGTATCCACAAATTCCTTAATACTCCTGCCTCCAGATTGCAAAATTTAATTCCCTCCCCGTGAGGGTGGGCTAAACTTAGTGACCTGAGCGGAACGTAAGGGAAACAGACTGACTTTACAGTAGGGAACTATGACATTGCCGCCTCAGCAGGTGTGTTGGGTCCCTAGTGCAAAACAAAATGAATGTATCCTCTCACTGGTTTAGAGGCTAGAAATCTGAAATCTAGGTGTAAGCAGGCCCATAGTTCCACTGAAGTCTCTAACCCGGGTGTCCAAGCCTTTTTCATTTCTGCTGCATATTGTAAGAGTTGGCTTGAGACACACAGTAAATACACAAACACTAACAAAAGCTGGTAAGCAAAAGAAAAGGTCCATGCATATTTTAAACAAAACAGTCCTCAAATAATCTGCACGTGGCCCACCATGGGTTGGACATCCCTGCAAAAAAAAATATATAGATAGATAGATAGATATAGATATAGATATATATATAATGTATACATATCTCCTTTCTTGACACTTCCGCGGTGGCCAGCGATACTGGTATCCTGGGCTTATAAACGCATCATCCCAGCCTCTGCCCCTGTCACCCATGACCTTCTCCCCAATGTGTTTGTGCCTCTTTTAAATTTTTCCTCTTCTTAAAGAAATAATAGTCATATTGGACTCAGAAGCCAGAGTCATTCAGGAATGAGAGCTTGTTGACAAATTAGCAGAAGGTTGTGAGAGAAAGAATCAGGACGTCTTCAAGAGTCAGGCCTAAGAGTCTGGGCGTGGAGGCTCACACCGTCATCCCAGCACTCGGGGAGGCCGAGCCGCATGGATCGCCTGAGCTCACCGGTTCCAGACCAGCCTGAGCCAGAGCGAGACCTCATCGCTAAAAATAGCTGGGTGTCGTGGAGGGCGCCTGTAGTCCCAGCTACTCGGGAGGCTGAGGCAGGAGGATCACTTAAGCCCAAGAATTTGAAGTTGCTGTGAGCTATGATGCCACAGCACTCTACCAAGGGTGACAAAATGAGACTCTATCTCAAAAAACAAACAAACAAAAAAAAAAAAAAAAAGCAAGAGGAATACAGCTGCTAATAGTTCAGATGGAAACATCATGTATACATTAATAATTACAAAGTCATGACACCAAAATAAAGCTATACTTTTATTTATACTTTATAACAAATAACATGGAAGTAAAGCTCTATGTGTAAGTGGTACTTTACCCTTCCATAGAGGTTTCTTTATCACATGACACAGAAAAGTATTAACATTTGATTGTTTCTATTAATAAAGACTTCTCTTGCAGAAGGCTGGCGTATTTCCTCATGCATACCAATGATGAGGAGGTGTCTAAGTGGAAATAGAAGTGGGGGAACACAGGAGGTAACTGTACAATCCTTTTTATGATTATTTTCTACTGTTATTTAAATCCATCTATATAACAATTACCAAAAAACATCACAATTCCTTTCTTTTCTCTCTACCTTTTTTCTTTAAAGACTCAAACTGCATTTTAAAAATCCAAAATATTGCCTGAGCCAGATCAAGACATCGTCTCTAAAAAATTTAGCCAGATGTTGTGGCGGGCACCGATAGTCCCAGCTACTTGGGAGGCTGAGGCAAGAGAATTGCTTCAGCCCAAGAGTTTGAGGTTGCTGTGAGCTATGAGGCCACGGCACTCTACCAAGGTTGACAAAGTGGGACTCTGTCTAAAACTAAATAAATAAGTATTTTAGTTGAGACAAAATAATGTGACCCAACATTCTAGAAACACCTGTTTTCACTCACAGCTCGTTTTCCCTTGTATTCAAACTAAGTTTCCAGGGAAATTACTTCTTGTATGTTTGTAAATGATTGCAAATATGAACACTTAACTCACTAAACACTGCATTGATTGTTTGACTTAAATCTAAAGTATTTTATTGGTTCCAAATGAATATAGGACTTTAATAGTTTTATAAGAACAGAGACTTCAAAAAATAATAGTTCAGTGCCCTTGTGCCCTAAAACCTGTCCTGAAGATCCTTCCTACACAGACACTTAATCCCAAGTTATTTTTTTTTAATTAAGTTCATTTTCTTTATTTATTCATTTTTTGTTGTTGTTGCAGTTTGGCTAGGGCTGGGTTTGAACTCACCACCCTTGGTATATGGGACCAGCACCCTACTCACTGAGCCACAGGCAACACCCAAGTTATTTGCCCCTTTCCATAAATGAAGGAGTGAGTTCCTGTAATGTAAACAAAAAGGAAACATGGAATAAAAGTCGAGGGATGTCTCAAAAAGGAAACTGCCCTTTAGAGATAATGGATCTATTGACTGTTCCACGCACGAGGGCCAGTCTCATTTACGTTAATGGAAGTCGCTCATGAGTGTCAGTAGACCTGGTATAATGAATTTCCAGAATGAGTAATAGCATCTAATCTATTCCCAGATAGCTTTGTCTTTGAGCAAACAAACAAAAGTACTCCTTAACTTAGGGGCTAGAGATAAGCATCTGAGTAAAGTAATTTTAAAGTAAGAAGAAACTCCAAGAACACAGCAATCCTTTGATACCTTTCTTCACCCTAAAAAAACTCCTTCTGGTCACACGGACGTGACTCTCTCCTGCCATTGCAGAGGATTTAAGAGCCCAGTTTCAAAGCAATGAGATTACCTAATCCATTAAATTGGATAACCTGTAATGCACCACCACAGTGCCTGACACCAAGTTAGTACTCAGAAAGGGCAGCTGTTCTCTCAATCCCATTCAGCTTTTCAGCATAGAAAATTATCTTGGCATTAGCTATCAATAAATGACTCTTATTAAAAAGCTTTCATCCCTCTGAATTCAAAGGCTCTTGAGTATAGATTATCTGTTGATATTTTCAGTAGTTTAGGGTAGCTGCCTGCAGTTTTTTAACTACACAATTTGTTTTAAAATTAGATGGTCACAATATTCAAGCAAATATATTTTTAAGAAAATTACGGCTATAACTTACCCAAGTAATACATGACTCTAGTATTCCAATACACATGAAAATACAAGCTGAAACCAGGGGAGTTTTGTTAGCTAGCCCTTTCCTACATATCTTCAGTAATTTCCCTCCAATACTCAATGTCAATGTTCAGCACTCACAAAAGTTCTTTATATAGATGGTCTGTATTCAACAAGGTGACAGAATAATGAATTGTTTTGCAATAAAATACTTCATAGATGATGGTCTTGGTTTCTGTTTAAGTGATCACTCAGTTCATCTAAATGAGACGATTTTATCCATCTTACGTACTGATACGTTAGGAGCTTTCTGCACTTTCTCCTCTGCAATATTTTTCTACTGAAATGAAGTCTCAGAAGCTTCCCAGTTGGTCTTCTTACTTCTCATTCAATATTGGGAATTGTTCCTGGTCAGAGAGTGGATGGCTCGTCTCTCCCAGTCAATCTCCACAGCGTGAGCTGGTCGCTACCTCCCCACGACTCCTCCTTTCCCATTTCATGGCCCTCGCTGTCAACTCTAACTAGGGGGTGAACATAGCCATTCCCTCTCCCCACCTAACCAGGCAGAACAAGGGAATCCTATTGAAATTACCAAGAATAGTGAGCAAGACAGAAACCCAACTGCCATACGGCTGACATAAATATCTTCACAGTCTCTACGAGGATCGCGTATAGAATTATACGACTAAAATGTTTTGAGAAAGATGGTTCTAAAAATGGAGAAAGAAGGAAAAATAGATTCTGATGCAGAGTCTGGAGATGGCGCAGATGAAAGAAGTCGTGGAGGAAGCTGGCAAGAATGGGGCTGAGACGATGGAAAGTTCCCTGACATTTTTAACATTAAGGATCACTGCCATGCACTGACTTATCACGCACAGAGCCTGAAGCCTGAGAGATTTAGTAAATTTCCTGAAGTTAAAATCTTATAAATAGGATAAGCAGGCATATTTGATTTCCAGGCTCCTGAAATTTCCACAGTTAGACAGACGAGGCGGCCCCACTAATGAAACAGCATTTAGCCAACATTCCCTGTACCCTGAGTCAATCGTCAAAGTCGTCAAATTGGAAAGCTTTTCATCTACAAGATTTCCAGTGACGAGTACCTGCAAACCATGGGATCTATGCACTGGAAAATAAATAACATCTTCTCGTTTTCAGGAAAGTGGCAAAATTATTTCATATTATGGCACGTATATCACTCTTAATCTGAAATATAGTATCTTTTAAAGAGCAAGTTTCTCCTTCTGATTTAAAAGAACACTATCTGAAGGTCAATTTCCTTAGTTCCAAATATGGTATCAGCTAAGACTCTGTAAACAGTTACCTACTATGCTATAACTAAAAGAAGCTAGGGCCGCACCTGTGGCTCAAAGGAGTAGGGCGCTGGCCCCATATGCTGGAGGTGGCAGGCTCAAACCCAGCCCTGGCCAAAAAGAAAAAAAAGAAAACTGCAAAAGACAGTGAAACTCTGTCTTAAAAATAATAAATAAATAATAACCTATTTTTAGTGTTCAAAAAACAATATGCATTAAACAGTTAACTACCATTCTTTTTTTTTTACCATTTTCTTCATTGCCATTTGTTAATTCTTTTTATTATTAAATCATAGTTGTATACATTAGTGAAATAAGGGGTACAATGTGCTGGTTTCATATACAATCTGAAATATTTTCATCAAACTGTTTAACATAGCCCTCATTGCATTTTCTTAGTTATTGTATGAAGACATTTATATTCTGCATTCAGTAAGTTTCACCTGTACCCTTCTAAGATGCACCATAGGTGTGGTCCCACCAATTACCCTCCCTCCCCCCATCCTCCCAATCTCGCCCTCCCCTCCCCTCCCTTGCCCCTTTCCCCATATTCTTGTGCTATAATTGGGTTATAGCCTTCATACGAAAGCTATAAATTAGCTTCACAGTAGGGCTGAATACATTGGATACTTTTTCTTCAATTCTTGATATACTTTGCTAAGAAGAATATGTTCCAGCTCCATCCATGTAAACATGAAAGAGGTAAAGTCTCCATCTTTCTTTAAGGCTGCATAATATTCCATGGTATACATGTACCACAATTTATTAATCCATTAGTGGGTCGATGGGCACTTGGGCTTCTTCCACGACTTAGCAATTATGAATTTGGCTGCAATCAACGACAGGCCCACGGCCTACAGACACATGAAAAAAATGTTCACCATCCTTAATCAGCAGAGAAATGCAAATCAAAACTACTTTGATATATCACCTAACTCCAGTAAAATTAGCCCACATAACAAAATCCCAAAACCAGAAACGTTGTTGTGGATGTGGAGAAAAGGGAACACTTCTCTGCTGCTGGTGGAAGTGCAAATTAATACATTCCTTTTGGAAGGATGTTTGGAGAATACTTAGAGATCTCAAAATAGACCTGCCATTTGATCCTATAATTCCTTTACTAGGTATATACCCAGAAGACACATTATAACAAAGACATCTGTACCATTTGTTAATTTTTTGCTTTTAAAGAGACATCCTGAAATAAAATCACATTATAACAAAGACATCTGTACCATTTGTTAATTTTTTGCTTTTAAAGAGACATCCTGAAATAACAGGAGGAATACCGGAAAACGGGGTTCAACTCCCCCTAAACAGTTCTTATGCTTATGATCCTTATGAAAGGTTAAATAGCTTGTTTATGCTTCAGTCTTCACAGCCCCCAAATTGGAGCTTAATATTCACCTCCTCAATTTGTTATTAAATTGAAAAGACACTGTCCCTGTTACCTACAGTGCACAAAATAAACTATTGTACTCAATTCTGCTCACCATCAACAGTATTCAAGTTCATACAAAGAGGCTAGAATAACCTGGTTTTATAGGCACAACTTACTGAAATTTGCTTTTTAGTTTGGAAAGAATACCTGATAATTGATGGGCATTAAATTAATTAGGATCCACAAAGCACTAATTGCAGGGAACAAAAGATTCCCTAACACAAATGCTTTATGAAACAGAGAATGACGGGGACCTCAAATGTCATAGCTTATGAGCTCTGTCAGCACAACACTGCACTTTTTCTTTCTGCAAGCTGTAAATTTGTAGAGCCAAATGATAAATGTGTGCCTTTGGAAGCTCAGACTATAAACTAACAATTTTTCTCTTTCTTCTTTCTTTCTTTATGCCCCCCAAATTAAAATTTATTCAATATTCCAAGAAAACAAAATAATTTACTGATATTCCCCCATTGTTTCTTTTTCTTTCTCTTCTTACATCCTTTCTTGAAACTCTATTTTTTAGTCCCTTTCCTTCCAAAGCAGTCCCCAGCTCATTCACCCGAATATAAAAACGTAAAGACCAGATTAAAATAATAATGTTATTTATAGGGAGAAGAAAGACAGTATTTTACATTTAACTTAAACCAAAGTAACAAATAATCTAACAAGCACTTTCAAGTATAAAAATTCCAGGAAGAGGGCAGGTCCTGTGGCTCAGTGGGTAGGGCGCCAGCCCCATATACCGAGGGTGACAGGTTTGAACCCGGCCCCAGCCAACTAAAACAGCAGTGGCAACTGTAACAAAAAATAGCCGGGCATTGTGGCAGGCGCCAGCAACTCGGGAGGCCGAGGCAAGAAAATCACCCTAGCCCAAGAGCTGGAGTTTGCTGTGAGCTGTGATGCCAGAGTGCTCTACTGAGGGTGACAAAGTGAGACTCTGTCTCAAAATAAAAAAAAAAAAATTCAAGGAAGAGACACCTGTGAGTACATCAGATTTGGGGGTGCTAGTAACCTTCTCTGTCTTCCACAAAGTTTCCAAATAATCACACTTAGAGGGGAAGAAAGTAACTGTCAGAAGCAAAGCAGAAGTGCCAAATGCACAGGACACCAGCTACACAAAGGCGTGAAATGCACATTAAGAATTTATCCAGACCGTCTTGTTAAGGAAGAACTCTGAATACCATCTTCTGGAAGATCTACCTCAACTATATTTACATTATTTATGTTTCCTCTCCAACACTTTTTTGCTGTTTTGTTGTTCACATTCTACCTATGTCATCTAAAAATAAGAAGGGCACTACCTGTATCTGTTTAGGATGGGAATGGAAAGACCCATCCTCCCATCATGGTCTACACATAGGCCAACGTGTTGCACCTTCCTCTGTCCTTATCAAACAACATGCCAGTGGCTTCTCAGCAGGACGCCCCCCCAAACTTTGAGTAATGCAACAGAACCCCAGCTACGCCTTACAGAATTGCCTCTCAGTCTGCGCTTAACCCACTTTCTACTACGCTGCATTTCTTTTCAGGCCTTAATTGCTAAAATTTAAATCCAATGGATCAAAGCAAGGGTTTTTACCTTAAAAACGCACTGCGAAAAATAAACTTAAAAAAAGAATAGACATTGACTCTGTGAATGGAAGTCATAGAGCTTAAAACACAAAAGAGAAAGGAGCTTCCATAAAATAAGTATAATTTAAAAGTCAAATTTAAGTATATATTCAGAAAGCCTGGGAAATCGTGTGTATTTTAGCCATCAGGAACAGACAACATGATTTACCACAAAATTCGTAAGTTTCCTTAATGAAATAATATAATGTTTAAAATACGGGGAAAACCACTATAAAAACTGAGTGGTGTTACTATGGCAACAGAAAATCATTCAACTAGTCTTAGGCATTAAAAACAATGAAAATGAATTGTTATTCCATGAGAAATAATATTACAGAAGATGCCCAATATACCTATTAGATTTTTGACATAACAAATATTTCAGTAATATTTTAAAGCTCTTTCCTTACAAAAACACTGATCTGAGACTTTCAAAATAAGTTAAAAGAAAATTAAGAAAACATAGCTCTACAATAACACTAAAAATCTTAAAACAATATGTGTATGATGTTTCTTGGGATAAAGGTACATCAAAAATTAATTTTAGGGCAGCGCCTGTGACTCAAAGGAGTAGGGCACTAGCCCCATATGGCAGGGGTGGCGAGATCCAACCCAGCCCTGGCCAAAAATTGCAAAAACAAACAAACAAAAAAACATTAATTTCATTTTTGCATATATAAATGATATATAATTATACATACGTAGATGATATACAATGATATATATATTTAGGTTTCTACTAAGTATCAGCACTGTAATGGGTACTGTGGATAAAATAGGGTACAAAGCCAAATAATCCCTATTATTTTGGAGAGAAAACCAAGTGCAAAATAAGACACTAATCATACATGTAATGACACACAGGCATAAGATCTTTGCATATTTTAGTCTTGCTGTCAGAGGCCATGGGTGGAGAAGGACACAGGAAAAGAATTCCTCACATAAGGAGAACATCGTTAAATTCTAGAAACTGCTAAAAATAAATAAATAAAGAGTCAGTATAATTCCAAACCTACAGGATCTTGTAGAAAAGTTGGCTTTGGCCTTTCTACACAATAAAAACCTATTGAAGCGCTAATCAGGGAAATACAGGGTCGTATTTTGATTCTGAAGAAAGTCACATTGCATGGGGCAGTGACCGGCTTTGGAAACAAACTTCAGACGCTTGTGACACCACGGCGAGGGCGCGTCTGTCACGTCGCCTGACAGCACAGGTCAATGCCGGAGGCCAGGCGGTGCTTCTTTTCTTCAAGACTTCTCCATTTCTCGTCCGGGCTGAAGGGGCAGCTCCTACCTGGGACCGCTCGTCTCAGGCCCTATGAGACTTTACCTCTTTTGTGTTTACTTGGATGGAGCTGGAACATATTCTTCTTAGTAAGGTATCTCTAGAATGGAAGAAAAAGTATCCAATGTTCTCAGCCCTAATATAGAGCTAATTTATAGCTTTCATATGAAGGCTAAAACCCAATTATAGCACAAGAATACAGGGAAAAGGGAAAGGGAGGGGAGGGGAGGGGGGA
>CAUYRH010089431.1:0-26132 GCA_963574655.1 Perodicticus potto | reverse complement strand
AGGCGGAGGCAGGAGGAGCCCTCCAGCTCAAGAGGTCAAAGCCAGTCTGCTCAGGCGTTGCTCAGGCTGGCTTTAAACTCCTGAGCTGGAGGGCTCCTCCTGCCTCCGCCTCCCGAGTAGTTGGGACTACAGGCGTTCACTACGACACCCAGCTAGTTTTTCTACTAAAGGCAGAAAAACTAGCTGGACACCACTGTAGGTGCCTGTAGTCCCAGCTACTTGGGAGACCAAGGCAAAAAAAGCTTCACCCAGGAGTTTGAGGTTGCTGCGGGCTATGATGATGCTATAGCATTCTACCCAGGGTGACAGAGTGAGACTCTGTCTCAAAAGAAAAACTAAGTCAATAAATCATCCTAAACTATACCTTATCTCTCCTCCTTAAACTAAACAGCAACCTTAGCCCTATCCCTTCAGGTGCTATGCCAAACTCTGAACCTAAACAATAACTAACCATCCCCCTACACCTCCTTCACCATCCAAGTCTATTTTTCAAACTTTTTAAGTCACTCTATCTGTACAAATATAAGATGATTCAGTGTTTAACACTTGAATTTTCTCTACCCATCTATAATTTTCATGAGGCTAAGCATCACGTGCCATTGTTCCTGAGTATTCTTAAACAGATAAAAACACGCCAAGTACACTATGATGTTTAAAAAGTCAATGTATTAGGAACATCAGGTTAACCAGAAGCATAATTTAATTTTATTTTGCCCATGAGGAACCAGATCAAGTCAGACTAAAGATCAATGCACATTTGCAAATAAAATAAGGCTATGAAATTAACTAACAACTGATTGTAAGTATAATAACATAGTTTTAAAAGTCTTATCTTTGTGCTGCAAAACTATAATCATTAGGAAAAAATAATTCTGGTAAAATACATACTGAGAATAATTTTAACAAAGTTAAGCTGATCTCTCCTAAAGTCAGTAATAAATACGATTTTGCAAAATTTAACCATGTCTTTTCTACATAGAACTATTTTTAGATCTCTAAAACCATTTATGTGGTCATACATTTCACTTTTTTCCTCTCAGTCACAATTAATAGAAGAAAAGTAGACTTCTGTTAAAATTATTTATTTGCTGACAGGTAAAAACTGCATCCAAATTTCAATTTTAATAAAGATAACAGTAATACTTTAATATCTTCAACCCACCTTCTTTTAGTTAATAATTCAACAAACATGGCAAGTTATTGGAAGATTCTAATTCTGAAATTTATAGTTATTACAATACCCATGAGAACGTTAGAACAAATGATATACTATCAAGAATAGTGTTCTTCATAATCTTAAGTATTCCCCAATATTACATGATTTTTTTTTATATTTCTAGAAGATAAAAGTGGCACTACAGGGCCGGGGTGCAGCCGGCGCTGGCCACAGGTGGTTCTTCTCGCACACGTCGGCCCTGGAGAGATGCTGGGCCAGAGTCACCTCCCTTTTGTCCTGCTGGCTGTGGCCATCACCTGTGCAGTGGCGCAACATGCGCCACTGTGGACAGAAGACTGTAGAAAATCAACCTATCCTCCTTCTGGACCAACCTACAGAGGCTCGGTCCGTGCACTAGCAATCTTCATTTAACGCCCTACAAAAGATGGCACCAACTGATGGTGGACAAGGCGCCAGAGCTAAAGGTTATAGTGAATTCCCTGAATGTAGTGAATGCATTTATGCCAAGTGAAAAGTTATGCAGATGGTGGATCAATAGTTGTCTGGTCTACTTGGCAACTTTCCTGGCCCTTTTGAAGAGGAAATGAAGGAATTGCAGCTGTTACTGATATACCTTTAGGAGAGATTATTTCATTCAATATTTTTTATGAATTTTTTACCATGTGTACTTCAATAACAACAGAAGATAAAGAAGGTCATCTACTACATGGGAGAAACATGGATTTTGGAGTATTTCTCGGGTGGAACATAAATAAAAATACCTGGGTCGTAACTGAGGAACTAAAACCTTTAACAGTGAATTTGGACTTCCAAAGAAACAATAAGACTGTCTTCAAGGCTTCAAGCTTTGCTGGCTATGTGGGCATGTTAACAGGATTCAAACCAGGACTATTTAGTCTTATGCTAAATGAACGTTTCAATATAAACAGCAGTTATCTGGGCACCCTTATCTGGGAGTGGATTTTGGGAAAGAAAGATGCCATGTGGATAGGGTTTATCACTAGATCAGTTCTGGAAAACAGTACAAGTTATAAAGAAGCAAATAACATATTGACCAAGACCAAGATACTGGCTCCAGCATACTTTATCCTGGGAAGCAAACAGTCTGGGGAGGGTTGTGTGATTACACGAAGCAGAAAAGAATCTATGGATATATATGAACTTGACCCTAAGCATGGTTGATGGTATGTGGCACAAACTAACTATGACCGCTGGAAAAGTCCCTTCTTCCTTGACAATCGCGGGATGCCTACAAAGATGTGTCTGAACCACATAACTCAAGAGAATATCTCCTTTGCAACCCTATATGATGTTCTGTCAACAAAACCTATCCTCAATAAGCTGACTGCATTCACAACCTTAATAGATGTTACCAGAGGACAGTATGAAACTTACCTGAGGGACTGCCCAGACCCTTGCATAGGCTGGTGAGCAACATCTGGCCTACAGAACGCACCCTCGAAGACGTGAAGACACCACCTCACACGTGGCTGGCTCGTGCTGCTATCTGATCTTCCAAAGACTAAGCCTCACGACAGGTTATTACTGTCACAAGCTGGTCTTTCTCTGTATGTTTGCAATATGCAGACTATTTTTTTGCCATAACAGTTGATTTTTCTTATTTACAGATAATGTCTTTAAGTGAAATAAAACAATCATCTATAATTGGATGGATTTCGTTCCACTTTGACATTTGGGGACAGAGATGGGCAGGTAAACCATTGTGGGATTCACCTCCATGTAATTGAGATTCCGTGTCAGTGTTTAATCTGTATTAGTGTAAAAGTAAATAGTCCGAATAGGTTTTCATTTTTACCTGCATATCTGTATATTTCCCATATAGCCGTCTTTTCCTTCTGGCTCTGACTACTGTTGAAATCAGTCTACCATGTTATCTTTGCTGTTAGTGGCAATGTAATTTCACTACACGCAACTGTAAAGGGGGGATGAGACAGACCTTCCATTTATATTTATTTTAATGGGCAATAAATGGGCTTTGACTCTATAAATAGTACTTTTTGGGGTTCATGAAGTGATCAGTATGCAAGGCAGGCTTTTATACAAAGAAATGAAGTGTTTCTTTTTTCATAATTTCTCTACCCCCCAGAAACCACAGGAAGTTGCTAACTTTAAAAACTGAGTCCCAGGTTCTGTAAATTAGTAAAATACATGTCAAAGACTGGAAAATAAGAGGTGAGCTCATTTATTTGAAGTTGTCTTAAGTATCATTCATTTAATAAATAAGTTTTTAGTTTACACTTTTGATCAACATGTTTTTTAAAAACTTTCAGAGTAGTTATTAACGTTTTGCACAAATCAAATCTATTTATGAAAAGTACTAAACGAACTTGTGTCAACCTAACTTTCATAATTAACTGTGAAATGTATGGCCTTTGTCCGAGACTGTGTCCACTTTATTTTGTATAATCAGTTGTAATGTCAGTTGTGACTCAATAAGCAGTCAATGGAAACTGTCAAAAAAAAAAAAAAAAGTGGCACTATAAATCATCTTTTCCCTACAATGACTTCTTAAACATCACAAAAACTATAGAAAAGTAAAGAACACTAACAGGATGGCTTCACGTAGGACCTGTCTATTACACAAATAGACACTGTGACAGAGAAGGCAAGGCAGAACTCAAGGATTAAAGAGCCCAAAAACAAAAAAAAAAGAAAAAGGGCAAGTTCTGAAAAGGGTGCTCTTTCCTCATGCAGCTAAAAACACATGTCCCACATAACCACCATCAAAGTGCTAAGATCTGCATTCTCTTAATGCTACTTCCCAAGACTTTACATTTACTTTTGTGTAAAGAGACCTATTCTTTACTGGCATCATGTCCACCAGTTACTCTAATATCAAGTCTAATTTTTCAATTACATCTTTCAAACTACCAACAAGGACTATAGCACTTGAGTTACCATCATCTTCCTGTATGCTATTATCTCGCCACCATCCATGTAGACAATCCACCCAGCATCCAAGTTCCTAAACTTTTTGAACTCTGCTGACATTCTCTTATCCTCTATCTCTTTAAGCCCCACCAACAAACAACTGCTAAACTCTTCATTATTACAAATCCACATCAAAGAGATTTTCCAATAGAGGATTCCCTCACAAACACACACCTCTACCCAACAATGAAAGGGTATTTCTATCTACCTGCTACAGCAGCAGACCTTTATTGTGCCTTCCAAAAATTATTTCACACACTAAATAGGACTAGATGGAAATATTCACACACATCCTCAAACTCTATCCCCACAAGTGCTTCTCTGGGACTATAATTTTCACCACCACAATATAATTAGAAGTGAGACTATACAGAATGGTATATGGAATGGAATAAAGCTGGACATATGAAGAATTTACGCCCTGAAAAGGCCCACAAGTGGTATATTCTGGAGACTGAATTTATCACAGGAAAACCTGTAGATTCCCACCAACCTTCCAAAGAAAAAGTCTCATTTAACAATATATTAAAGACAATGGTGATGGTAATCATGGTAAAAAGGCTAGCAGATCCACAATATTAAACAAAGAAAGCAAAAGTAAAAAACACTGGCCTAGCCGGGCACAGTGGCTCATGCCTGTAATCTTAGCATCCAAGAGGCCAGGGTAGGTAGATTGCCTGAGCTAGGAGTTTGAGACTGGCCTGAGCAAGAGCGAGACCCTATCTCTAAAAACAGCAGGGTGTTGTGGTCTCAGCTACTCAGAAGGCTGATGAAGGAGGATCATTTGAGCCCAGGAATGAAGCCAGGGCCCTCTACCAAGGGTGACAAAATGAGACTTTCTGTCTCATAAATAAATAAATAAATAAATAAATAAATAAATAACATTGGCCAGTTACCCAGCCCTCCAGTTTGGCTAATGTGAGAGGGAGAATCAAAAAACAATCAGACTCTTTCTTACTAAGATCAGAAACAAAGCAAAAATGTCCACACTCGGCACTCCTTTCTAACATCTTAAAGTCCTCCCTAAAGCAATAATAAAGAGAAATAAAAAGTATACAGATTGGAAAAGAAATAAAACTTTTTTCACAAATGATATTATCAAGTATATTAAAAATCTGAAAAAATAAGTAAAAACCTCCCAGAATGAATAAGCAATTAAAGTAAGATCGCAGGGTATAAGACTAATAACACAAAAAATCAATCACTTTCCTATATACCATCAAAAAACAACCAGAATTTGAAATTTAAAGGACAGTATCATTTTACATTAGCACCCGAAAAACTGAAATATTTAGGTATAATGTAACAAACTATGTAGAAAATCTGTATCAGGAAAAATACAAAACTCTGATGAAAGAAATCAAAGAAGAACTAAATAAGTGGAGAGATATTCTATGTCAGTCTTTCTAAATTGATCAATAGATTCAACACAATCCCAATCAATCTCAGCATGTTATTTTCTAGATATCAACATAATGATTCTAAAGGTTATACGGAGAGGCAAAAGACCCAAAATAGCCAGCACAGTATTGAAGGAGAAGAACTAAGTCAAGGAATGACGCTACTGTACAGCTGCTTAAAGTAAATGAAAATTGCAATAATCTGTAATCCTGGGCAGGACGAAGAAACTTATGGTAAACAGCTCTACCAAAGAAAATAACTGAAAAGGCCGAGATTAGGGAAGAGGAAAAGTACCCAAAAAATGAGTTGGATTTGTATAGCCAGTGTTTCCCTGGGGGCATTTCCAACTCTCAACATATGGCAAGACTTAGAAAATCCAGACTCTTTTTCTCCTGGGCAAAGGGCCACCACTGAGAAACAAAAAAACAAACAGAGACTGTGGTAGACTTGTAGAAATAGACAAATTTGGGAAGGAATTCAAACAAACACCTGGATTTCCCCTCAAAATTGTAGAATTCTAAATTTGCATATACAAATGGAAAACAAAATTTTAAAAGATAACTAGATCATAATAGGTTACTACTATACACTAAGATAATTTAGATTTTAACTTAAATGTAAAAATACTATATAACATAGACACAAAAATCCTAATTACCTACCAGCAAATTAAGTTTAAATACACAGTCCATTCTGAAAATTCAGCATTAGGTGATTCTGTCATTGTGTAAACATCAGAGAGTGTACTTACAAAACCTAGATGGTGTGGCCTCCTATAAACATCGGCCATTATGTACAGCCTTTTGCTTCTAAGCTATAAACCTGCACAGCACGCTGCTATATTCTGAAATGAATACTGTAAGCAAATATAATACAATGGTAAGTATTTGTGCATCTAAACATAGAAAAGGTACTATAAAAATACATGGTATATCCATATAGGCCAGCTTCATTGGACTCTTACTATATAGGAGCACTATCATATATGCGGTCACCCAAAACACTGTTACGTGGTACCCGACTGCACACTAAGACTGTGCTAACCATTGGCCACATGCAGTTATTTAAATTTAAATTTAATCTGATTTAATTTAAAATCCAATTCTTCAGTTGTGCTGGCCACAAGTCATGTACTACTCAATAACCACCTGTGGCTAATAGGCAGTACAGTAGATAATGCAGATGATAGAAGATTTCCATCTCACAGAAATTTGATTTGGATAGGTCTGCAAAATATACACATGAACAGAATGCCAAGAAAAGAAATCAAGATTTCTTAAAAAATAAAATAAAATAAAATAAAATAAAAATGATAGGAAAAGAATAAACCGAAAAAAAATTATTTGCAAAATAATTATTTGCAAAAATAATGCCAAATTTTTAAATAAATGAGAATGTTTACAGGTTATGATAGAGCCCACATTAAAGACCACACTCAGAGTAAGTTAATGCAAACCATCACATCTGCCTTCTTCTGGTTAGAAGCAAGCTACAGATCTCATCCACTCTGCAGAGTATCATACAAATGTCACTAGGGGGTCACCTTAGAATTCTGACTGTCACACGGGGGGAGGCAAACAGTGGCACAAACTTTCAAGTGTATTAGGCAACACAGATTAGAACATAAAATTCCAGGCAGCGCCTGTGACTCACTGGGTAGGGCAGCAGTCCCATATACTGAGGGTGGCGGGTTCAAACCCAGCCCTGGCCAAATTGCAATTAAAAAATAGCCAGGCGTTGTGGCAGGAGCCTGTAGTTCCAGCTACTCGTGAGGCTGAGGCAAGAGAATCTCCTAAGCCCAAGAGTTGGAGGTTGTTGCTGTGAGCTGTGTGACGCTACGGCACTCTACTGAGGGAAATAAAGTGAGACTCTGTCTCTACCAAAAAAAAAAAAAGAACACAAAATCCCATTTTCAGAATTTATCCTAAAGAAACACTCATGAGCTTTCACTATGTTATCTACAAAGATATTCATCAAAACATTAGCAACAAAAAAATTCAAAATCAACCTAAACACCCAATAAGGGAATACCAAAATAATGATTTTGAATCATGTTTTTAAAATAAACACAGACTATTTTCCAACCTGTATGTGTGTGTATGTTTGACATAAATGTTTCTTGATTTAACTACATGTGGATCTTACTTTTGTTTTGTAGCTACAACCAGTTTGTTTTACAGTAGTATTCGTGTTTCTTTCACATTGCAAAGCACATAGAAATGGTGTTTCCTCTACAGGGATAGTTCATTGTTCCTTTCCAGCTATCACTTGCTACACAAAAATACTCTAATGGTGACCATTGTTCTTTTTTTTTTTTTTTTTGCAGACAAAGTCTCACACTATTTTCTAGGCGAGAATGCCATGGCATCACAGTCTAGCTCACAGCAACCTCAAACTCCTGGGCTCAAGCAACCCTCTTGCCTCCTTAGTAGCTGGGACTACAGGAGCCCACCACAACACCCAACTACTTCTTCTATCTTTAGTAGAGATGGGGTCTTGCTCTTGGTCAGACTGTTCTCAAACTCCTGAGCTCAAGGGATCCTCCTGCCTCAGCCTCTCTAAGTGCTAGGATTACAGCAGTTGGCCACCAGTCTGTGGCCATTGCTTTAAAACGTTGTCTCTGCACATGATACTCACGGTTGCCATATTCCATATGTTCATATAAACTTCATTTAAACTTCCCACTATCCTTTTCCTCACCCTGCAATCATTTTCAACTAAGTAAGGCAAGACTGGTGGCACAGTGATGCAAAACAAATCAATGCTGATCTCATTCTAATCTATTCAAATGCCTGATTTATTCTATCCAATATTATGAGCTAGCATAGAGAAAATATTGAGTCCTTTCCTCTGTTAGGAAACATATATACTTCCCTATTTCACAATCCCTATTTTTACATCTTTGAATACAGGACACATCTTACAATTCATGATTATTCACTGATAGAGGTCTCTCTAAGCCAGGGCACAGTCTTACAATTGATAACATCATATTTGGTAAAACAAGGTAGAGAAAACCTAGTTCTGTATAAAGTTCTCCAACAATCATTACTTAAAGCAGCAAAGGTAAGTACACACTGGAATCTCATCTGTGACTTACAGTTTTTTTTCACGCATTTGTGTTCAGAAGCTTAAGCCGCGGAGAGCTGCTTGAACCTATGAGTTTAAGGGCTTCCCTGAAGTGAATTCTTTAAGTATCTTCCTGAGTAAAAATAAAACCATACCCAATTAATTAGATAACAAGATCAAGCCACAGAGCAGAAGCAGTGGATCTACAACTTCACAATCAAGCACCCTGTGAAGTCACCAACATGGACTAAATGTTCTGTGACTAAACACTCAACCAAGAAGTAGAAGAGCACACAAAATTAAGATCCACAAACAAATTGTCCTAGAAATTTTATAAATTATCTCAGAATTTTATAGTATCTTTCAATAATAACCCACAAATTTTCCATATTTTACCTTTGGTAAGACTGGCTCTGCTTCGGGTATAAAATCATTGGATTTGGGCAGCACCCATAGGTCAGTGAGTAGGGCACCAGCCACATACACCAAGGCTGGCAGGTTTGAACCCAGCCAGGGCCCCAGTTAAAATCAACAATGACAACTGCAACAAAAAAATAGCCAGGCGTTCTGGTAGGCACCTGTAGTCCCAGCTACTTGGGAGGCTGAGACAAGAGATCACTTAAGCCCAAGAATTTGAGGTTGCTGTGAGCTGTGACACCACAGCACTCTACCGAGAGTGACAGAGTGAGACTCTGTCTCAAACAAACAAACAAACAAACAAATAAAAATCATATGCACAAAGTAGGAGAAAATATACACTGGAGAAAGAACACCCTATTCAATAAACGGTGCTAAAAAAAACTGGATAGCCACATGAAGAATGAAACTGAATTCCTATATCTCACCAAGTACGAAAATTAACAAGATATATTAAAGACTTTAAAAATAAGGCCTGAAATCATAAAAATTCTAGAATAAAACATAGAAAAAGTTCTTCTGGACATTGGTCTAGGTAAAGACTAAAGGCATGCACCATGATGTCTGCCTAATTTTTTCTATTTTTAGTAGAGACAGAGTCTCCCTTTTGTTCGGGCTGGTCTTAAACTCTTGAACTCAAGCAATCCACCCGCCTTCACTTCCCAGAGTGCTAGGATTACAGCCATGACCTATACATCTTTTAAAGAACTTCATTTCCTTTACTGATAACAAACAAGTTTAATAACCAGGAAGGAAGAATATGTATGTTACTTTTTTTCTGTTTTGCATTTGAAGTGTCAATGATCATGTCTATTACTTTTGTGGTCACCCATAATAAAAAAAAGTTGAAAAAAAGACAGGGGAGGGCCAAGAAACAGTGCATACCAAAAACTATAATATTAATCCACTCCATCTGCAAATGTTCATGCAATATAAAACAAAACAAAACAAAACAAAACACCATTTCAACCCAGCACCAACCCAACTAGACAAACCCCGTAAATGGGAGCAGACATTTCAAATTCAAACACAGCACAGACAAGAGATAGGACCAGATGAATCTTTTAAAATTTAAAGAAAGAAAAGTAATATCATGAAAACATAGAGGAAAAGTGGAACTTTAAAAGCAGTTTATTTTAAAATTCCATTAAAAAGAAATAAATGTTTAGAAATCTTTTATTATCTTCAAGAGGATGCCAGAAGATAAAACATCTGAAAGAGAAAAAAAAGGAAAATAAGCTACTAAGACTTGAACTAGATAAGAAGAAAAAATAACAGGTTAAGATTTAAAGGGAAGTGCATAAAGCAAAAAGTAAGTATTTCAGAGAAGAATAAGAATTCCATATCAAAAAAACTGACATTAGGGAAAATTAAGTCTTTCATTTGAGACCCAATTTCAAGATTTTCCAGAATGGAGAGGGGGAAAAAAAAATGGGGAAAAGAATAAATCAAAATACTATGCAAAAATAATCAAAATCCAAGATTATAAATTTTAAATGTGCCCAAAGAAAACAGAACACTTAGAACTGATACAAGAATAAAGACACCCACATGTCTTTCCAACGTACTTGAGGCTGAGCACACTGGCTTACACATGTGCTCACATGAGCACTTGAGGAGGTCAAGGCAGGAGGATCACTTAAGGCCAAGAATTTGACACAGGAACAACCCCATCTTTACAGGCCGAGAGTGGTAGTAAGTGCTTGCAGTCCCAGCTACTCAGATGGCTCAGGCAGGAGGGGATCACTTGAGCCCAGGAATTCAAGGTTGCTGTGACCTATATTGCACCACTGCATTCCAGCCTGGGTGAGAGAGCAAGACCCAGTCTCAAAAAAATAAAAAAATAAAGGGGGGGCGCACTTGAGTTATGAATATATTTAAAGATGATATGAGCTACTCCCTCTAATCAGAGATTAAAAATCATAGGAATCTTATAAAATTAATAAAAAACAAAAGGAGAAAGACCAGATGATGAGAAAATTTTCAATAAATTTTAGATATGTAAGAAGATAGAAACCTATTGACAGATAAAACAGAACACACCCTCAGAACAGTTGAGAGACATTCACTGAAAGACAAGAATGAGCTCACTGCCAGTGAAATGACAGCTAGGCCACCAACCATAAGCAAGAAGAACCACTTTTGTATTCCGCTGTTGTATTTGGAATATCTTAGTCCATTTTGCAATGTTGTAAAGGAATACCCAAGGCTGGGTGATTTATAAAGAAAAGAGGTTTATTTGGTTTACAGTTCCGAACAAGAAGCAACATATGGGCATCTGCTTCCAGTGGGGGGTGAGGGTTGGGAAGGGGGGTCTCAGGAAGCTTTTACTAATGGCAGGCAGAAAGTACAAGTGGAGCAGACGTGTCACCTGGTGAGAGAAGGGGCAAGAGAGAAAAAGGGGGAGTCACACTCGTTTAAACAACCAGTTCTGGACTGAGCAGAGCAGGAGCTTACCCATTACCACCAGGATGGTACCAAGTTTACCAAGAGAAATCAATCACCTCCATGACAAAAACATCATCTCCAGATCCCACCTCTAGCACTAGGGATCAAATTTCCACGTAATTCTGACTTTAGCATTCATTAACAATTTGTCCATGTAACAAAAAATACTTGTACATCCTAAATACATTAAATTTTTTTAAAAAATGGATTTTCCACATATACAACTCTGTGAGGTGATGGGTATGTTAATTAGCTTGACTATAGTATTAATTTGACAATGTATACATATATCAACACATCACATTGTACACTTTGCATATACCGTACACACAATTTTTGTCTAATTACACCTCAATAAAGATTTAAAAGGAAGCAAATAAGTAAAATGCTAGAAAAACATAAATATTGTTTTCATCAGTACATAATATAAGTCAAAGAACAAAACAAACCTAAATACCCTTAATTTTCCTAAATAAAAGTATATATACTGAAAACAAATTTTCAACATGAGATTTGGAGCGGATAAATATCCAAACTATCCCACAGAAATCTGTGTGCTTGTAAAAAAAACAAAAAACAACCAAGAAGGACTATCTCTATGTGTTGATACTGGGTAAGGAGACTCAAGATTAGATTGTCAAGTAAAAAATAAGCAGGGTACAGAAACAGTTTGTGAAAAATCACCTTTTTGGTGGAGGTGGTAAGAATATAAATCGACATATTTATTTATACATGCATAAAGAAATTCCGGGTGAATACACTGAAAGCTAACAGTAATAGTTACTTTTCTGTGAAGGGGATAAATGGATGTGGAACTTTTAGAGAAACATTTACTGGGTACTTCTAAATTTTTGTTCACCATGTTTAACCTATTCAAATAATTTTTAATTGGCCTTCAAATAAGAAATGTAAATAGAATTTTTAATTTGAAAAATTGCTACATGTTGTTACTATTTTAGATGCTATATTCTAACTATGTATATTAAAGTTAAAAACTGAACAGCTCATTATCCCTTCACTGTGTTTGATGGATCAAATCAGGCAAAACAAAGAGGTTGTTAATACAACTATATTAATAAAGTCCCAAAATCAAAGTTATCTTCAAGATTTTAAAGATATATGATAATGAAATTCTACTATTTTCCATAAAAACAGTATGCATGTTTCATAGTTTTAAATTTTGTTTAAAACTACATAAAATCTAAAATTCCTAAAGAAATGACCTATGCTTCCCTAACGAATGCTTATCATTCCATAACACCACATTTTACCAGTCCCATTAGCAAGTACAGATATTTCTACAGCAATAACCTGTCAAATGCAGTTATTATCCTATAACTGGTATAACTAAAGTTTTAACCTTAGACCAACTCTGCTGAAAAAAATGTTTTTCTTTAAAAAACACTTTAAGAGAAATTAACAATACAAAACAACAGCAAGAACTGAAAAGACCAAGAGGGAACTTAAATTAGAACTGCTTTCTGCATATATCCGTGTCTTAACAACAGAAATGCTAGAAATCTCGTTTTTTAGATGTTCAATATATGGTACGCATGGCTCTAATTTGGGGTTTTAAAAATGTTAGATGTGGTAAATATCTTAGTGAAAACAAATGTGCACTAGCAATAACAGTAGTATTTGTAGTGAAAGTAGTAGTAGTAGTGATATTAGTGAATATTAAAAATAAGGCTAAGAGGAGAGAAGAAAAAAGAGAACGAATAGGAAAATGAGAAGATGGGATATAAACGGAATCAGCATATTCATGTGAGAACCCCAAGCAGGAAGAAGAGACAGTGAGTAGAGAAAACTGCTAGAAATAGACTATGAAGACAGAAGACAATTCCATAGTAGAATGAAAGATTAAAAATAGAGCAGCTAAATGTATTTGCAAACGAAATCACAACATCAGAAAATAATGTAATAAAATACTTGGGAGATAAAAGGCTTCATAAGCGGGCAGCGCCTGTGGCTTATCAAGTAGGGCGCCGGCCCCATATACTGAAGGTAGCGGGTTCAAACCCGGCCTCGGCCAAACTGCAAAACAGAAAAATAGCCAGGTGTTGTGGCAGGCGCCTGTAGTCCCAGCTCCTCAGGAGGCTGAGGCAAGAGAATCGCCTAAGCCCAGGAGTTGGAGGTTGCTGTGAGCTGTGTGATGCCCCAGCACTCTACCGAGGGCGATAAAGTGAGACCCTGTCTCTACAAAAAAAAAAAAAAAAAAGCTTCATAAGCAAGACATAAAACTAAGAAGATGTAAGAAATTAATTGCCAAATTTGACTATATAAAAATAAACTTTTCATTTGTGGAAAACACTCTATTAAAAAATATATAGCCACAAACTATACAAGTACTTATAAGTCCATATAATAAAAATACTGATTGACATTTACGAAATGCTTCCTACACATTAGATACCTTTCTAAGGGCTTTTCATGTAATGTTTCACTAAATTCCTAGAACAACCTACAATTTATAACCCTAAATTACAAAAGACTAAACTTTGGCAGGAAAAGTTTTGTAAAAGACCCTTACAAGTGGAGGAGCAACCTCAGTCCTCCACTCCAGAACTCCCGCCCTCCTACACAGGACTGACACACTGCCTTGCCTCTACATCAAGATGGCAGAGAGCACTGGCAGTCATGTAGGAAATGGACTCTCTTATCTGCTGGAGGGGAAACTGCTTCATTTGGTCCTAAACACTCTGGGAGACCGAGGCAGTGGATAACTTGAGCTCATGGGTTTAAGACCAGCCTGAGCAAAAACTGAGCCACCCCCCACAACTCTACTAAAAAATAGAAAAACTGAGGCAAGAGGACAGTTTGAGCCCAGGAGTTGGAGGTTGCTGTGAGCTAAGATGCCACACAGTACTCTACCAAGGGTGACAGCTTGACACTGTCTCAAAGAAAAAAGAAACTGCTTTATTTGGAAGACAATTTGGCAGCAGTTACTAACATTACTCGATCTCTAAACCAAAAATTCTGCTTTTATTTATCCTAAAGAAATACCTACCAATGTATGCAAAGATGTTCACTAAAACAATGTTGACAACAGCAAAGACTAAAAGCCATCTAAAATTCTACCAATAATAAGATATAGTGCATCTTTACTATCAATACCCCATGGCACTTAAATAATGTTGCAAATTTCTATGCATTAACATAGAAATCTCTCCAATCCATATTATTAATTGAAAAAAAAAAGCAGTCCTGGGATATTTAGTATGACTCATTTAAACTCAACAAAATAATTTTTAATAATTTTTTACATATATGTATATATGTAAATAAAGGTTCTTAATAAAAATATACATCATACACAGTTTACCTTTAGGAGGAATAGGCAGACCTTAAAAATTGATTTTTTTGGCTCGGCGCCTGTGGCTCAACGGGCTAAGGCACCAGCCACGTACACCTGAGCTGGCGAGTTCGAATCCAGCCCGGGCCCGCCAAACAACAATGACGGCTGCAACCAAAAAATGGCCGGGCATTATGGCAGGCAGCTGTGGTCCCAGCTACTTGGGAGGCAGAGGCAGGAGACTCGCTTGAGCCCAGGAATTGGAGGTTGCTGTGAGCTGTAAAGCCACGGCACTCTACCCAGGGTGACAGATTGAAGCTCAGTCTCAAAAAAATAAATAAATAAATAAAGTACACCTTTAAAAAAAATTGATTTTTTCACTCTACACATTTCAATGCTGTTTATAGATTTTTAAAAAACATATTATAATGTGGAACAACAACCAGGAATTAAAACTATTATGAGAAATAGGCAAGCAATCTAGTTTATCTTTCCATCACTTAGAATCATGCTAAAAAAAGAAAAGCCTGGGGAGGCACCTGTGGCTCAAGGAGTAGGGCACCATCCCCATATGTCAGAGGTGGCAGGTTCAAATCCAGCCCTGGCCAAAAACTGCAACGAAAAAAAAAAGAAGACGATGAAAAAACAAAAGCCTGGGAATGATACAGGTTTGACAAAAATAGTGTTGTAGCCAAGTAATTTCTGGTAAAGTCAAGATAACTGGGCAGCAAATTATAATGCAACTTCATCTCATAAGCTGAATTAAGAGACAAACACCAATTCAAAACAAAAAGTCAACTTTACCTTTCTTGATGTATAGATATCAAAAAATGGCTTATTTCTGACACTAAATGGTTCCTGTGTTTTGTCAATGAGTCCATTCTTCATTTTTTCATGTCGAGGATTTATAATTTCTCTTTCTATACACCGCAGACGAACATTAAAATCACAATCTCCAACTGGCTGTGCCTGGATTAAAGAGACAATTATTTAAATTTCAACCTTAAGAACTATTTCATCAGCATAATTATGAAAGCTGTCAAACTGTAACTGGAGTTACCTAGTGCACAGCCAGCACAGCCACGCTCACCAGCCCTGATAATTAATTTGACTAATGAATCTTGTTCTCTTCTCCCCAATCAACTTTCCCTTCAAGGTTTTTAAAGCATCAATGGTTTGAACCATGAAGTTCGTGCACCCTTTTGTAGGAGTTGAGGATGGGGGCTTGCCCTATCCATATGGTAATCATTGTTACCACACTCATCTGGTTGACAGTGATCATCTATACTAGGATGCATCATCTCAGTAGCATACAAACTACTCTTCTTTTCACTCCACAACTAGACACCTTTTCCATGCATTTTTTTCCCTATCTTTTCTGCCATCTTTCTCTTCTCCAATCTGTATTCTCCAATCTAACACCAAACCTAATGTTTACAAACAGGTGGCAGCACTTTAGGGGGTGAATAGCATTAGGGCTCAGAGATGTCTTTTTCTCAACTTTGGAAGGATGACAACTTTGATACCCAGCAAAGAATAAGGTATAAGAAAAAGTGAGCAGAGCTAGGTTACATTGTAGAAAATGATCTCTTTACATGAAGGTAAACAACTGTCTGTAAAATGTATTTACTAAGGAAATGCTAGTAAATAAGCACCCAGTCTATGTGTGATCTTTTCTATTCAACCTATTAAAATGTTAGACTTGTTTATTAGACCTAGCAGAGGAATTCAGACATCCATAACATCAAAGTGGAACAAGCAAACGCTTTTTTTCCTAAGAAAGAAAAGAAAAAGTCTAACAACTGTTAATAAATATGTGAGCAGTCTCCTCCTAATGCTTTCCACCTTTCTATATAAATTCACCAAATCAAGAAGAATAGATTGAAAGTAAGTTCACCTTCAAATCCACAATACCTATTGAGCACTTCTCTGCTGACAGGCAAGTACGGCATCACTGAGAACTGACCAGAGGAAACACTACTGACTAGAGGGCCTCTCTGTTCTCAGTTGTTCCTTACTTCAAAACACTATTCAGGCTGCCAGGGGAGTTATCAAACAAAGTATATACATAGCGTATTGCATAGCTACGACCTTCAATAGTGTCCTGCTGCATAAAGAGGTCAATTCAAGTCACTTGAGTCCCTACTCACCAATCCATTCTCATCTTCTGCTAGGTCTCACACCTGACCACATATCAATTATGCTAACAAGCCATCTAATACTCCTGACCTCCATGACTCAATCTTTCAAAACTAATTTATGTTACTTTCACCATCTATTTTACTATTCATGCTTCAATAATTCTATACCCTGGGAAATTTTCTAATACTACTAGTGTTTTCCTTACATCTTTGTTGTTACGTTTATAATAAAAAAATTACATTTCTTTACATTTATATTCTCATCCAGAAGAGTGGTCTGCAAATTTGTTTTGATTTTACACCCAGACCAAACACATACCCTAATTAATGTATACAAATACATGCATATTATTTTTTAATAATTTGTATACATACACAACTGACATTATAAAACAAAAATAGAATAAATAAATATACTAAAAAAAAAAAAAACAGGAGTTCTCCTATGTTTTCCCCAAATACCAACAAATTGCTGTAGAAATGACCTTCTTTTGGAAACCCGTACACTAACATCCTATTTACCTCTATATAGCTAATACCTAACACAGTACTTGACTTGTAAAAGATGACCAGGGAAATTCTCCCTGGACAAAATAATAAAGGGAATGAAAAGATTTTCACTATTACAATATTTTAAAATACAAATTTTTTTTCTAATAGTGGCACTGACTTGGTGTTATAAAACAACATGGTTAATTATCCATGGAGGCTCTGTATTACATTCAAGAGCTAACTATATAAAGCTTTCGATTATAAATGCATCCCAATATCAGAAATGTGGAAAAAAACTCACTTTAAATCATGAAATATGCTAACAGGCACACAAGAAATATGTGTTGAATAGACAACTATCAACCTAAAGTGTAATTTACTCATCTTTAGAACAAAATACAGATGAATTTCTTAAATAAGGTACAAAAACACAATCTTTGAGGTCTGGTAAGTTTGATTTAATATTAAAAACTTCTATGCATCAATAAACAGTGATTTTGGAAAGATAATGTTTTCCACACATATAACCAAAAAAGGACTAGAGAGAAGAGAGAAGTCATTCCTACAAAAGAAAAAAAGGCAGACAACCAAATTGAAAAATTAGATTATACAAACTTCCGATTAAATGACAAAAATATAAACAAAAAAATGAACCTACAGGTAGCACCAGTAGCTCAACGGGTAGGGCGCCGGCCGCATACACCAAGACTGGTGGGTTCAAGCCTGGCCTGGGCCTGCTAAAACAACAATGAAAATTGCAACAACAACGACAACAAAAATAGCTGAGCATGTGGCAGGCACTTGTAGTCCCAGCTACTTCAGAGGCTGAGGCAAGAGAATCGCTTAAGCCCAAGAGTTTGAGGTTGCTGTAAGCTATGACGCCATGGCGCTCCACCCAGGGCGACATAGTGAGACTCTGTCTCAAAAACAAAAACAAAAATAAAAATAAACCTATATATAAAATATGTTTGACTTCATTAGTAATCAGAAGAAAAAATAAGACAACCAAATTTAAAAAATTAGAAGATTGGGCTGGGCATTGGGCTCACGTCTATAATCCTAGCACTCTAGGAGGCCAAGGTGGGTGGATTGCCCTGAGCTCAGAGGTTCAAGACCAGCCTGAGCTAGAGTGAAACCCCGTCTCTACAAAAAAGAATAGAAATAAAAAAGCCGCTGGGCATTGTGGCAGGGACCTATAATCCCAGCTTCTTGGGAGGCCGAGGCAAGAGAATTGCTTAAGCCCAAGAGTTGGAGGTTGCTGTGAGCTATGATACCACAGCACTCTACCGAGGGCCACAAAGTGAGACTCTGCCTCAATATAAATAAATAAATAAATAAATAAATAAATAAATAAATAAATAAATAAAAGATTGTATTAGATTCTATAAACTTGATTAAATCACCCAAAGAAATTCCAAACAAGGAAAAATAAACATATGGAACATCTTAAACTTCATTAGAAATTGGAGAAAAGCAAATTAAAACAGAATGAGATACCATCTGACACACAAATAGTAAAAAATTTAAATGTGTGGTAATGCCAACCGCAGCAAATTGGAACAACTATTTGAAAGGAATGTAGTAGTGCAGCTAATAAAGCTTAAGTTGCCAACTTAATCAGAATCTCCAGAAATTAGATGTTTTTAAAACACTTTCCAGATAATTACATCCCAAGAGTAAGAACAAATGTCCTAGGCAAACTTTCATTACTGTACACAAGGAGAAAAACATATACAATTATTCAAGCAGTAATAACATAAAAACAAAAAATAGAAATATAAATATCCACCAAAAAGAAAGAGAATAAACTCCCCTTTGTTATATTTATACATATATATTTACATAAAGTAACAAGTAAAATGAATCAACTAAATCTACAACATTAGCACAGATAAATCTCAGCAAGATGATGTGGAGCAAATGGTGGGTAGCATGGCATAGCTACGTAACACTAGAAACCTTGCAAAACAATACCACATATATTTCAGGGATACACACGTAAGTAGTAGAAGTATTTAAAACATTCATGGGAATAATGAACACCGAATAGAGGGTAGAGTTTGCTTCTGGGCAAGAGAATTGAGAATAGGATGAGAGAGGTGTAGCAAAAAACTTCTACTGGATTTGTAATCAATTATGTCTTATAGGATTAGCCAAGCAAGGTAGCTCACACCTATAATCTTAGTGCTTTGGGAGGCCGAGGCGGGAGAACTGCTTGAAACCAGGTATTTGAATCCAACCTGAGCAAGAGCAAGACCCCTGTCTCTACAAAAAAATAGAAAAATTAGCTGGGCATGGTGTTGCACACCTGTAGTCCATCTCCTCAGGAGGCTGAGGCAGGAGGATGGCTTCAGCACAGGAGTTTGACCACTGCACCCTAGCCCAGGCAACAGAATAAGACCCTGTCATAAGCAAATAAATAAATATATATATATATAAGATCTAGGATGGTGGACAATACATGAATATTATTTATATTATTCTCTATATTCTTATATGCTGAAATTTTCCACAGTTTTTAAAAAGTATTAGAAGTCTATAATCTAAGACAGAGTTCGCAGGCTAAGACGACCACACTGAACACATGAGAGTTCAGTATCAAGAGGCCAAGGAGACAGCACTTCTCTATTCACAAAGAAACAAAACCACCAACACCCCGAGTCTAGTTGTAGGCCAATGAATGTTATTCCAAGATCTATGAGAAGATTAAACCAATTCTGGAAAACATTTACTTTTAAGGAATACAGTAGTCATAAACAGAACAAAATGAAATGTGATGTGTTCTGAACTTAGGCTCTTAAATATGAAATATAGATATTCAATCAAAAAATAAAATCTATACCTTAAAAATTTCCAGGAAAAAAAATCCTTCCTGAATCTTAATACCATAATTTATTACAAATGCAACACTTCATAATCACTTTGTCTTTTGTTGTTTTGCAACAGAAATAAAACTTCTAGACCTTTTTTTAAAATCAAGTATAAGATAATTAAAACCAAAAAAGTTCCATTTTAAAATGCTGTCTTATTTTATCAACATTTTATTAAACTGCTTTTTTTCTTCTTTTAACAATTTATTAAATCATAACTGTGCACATTAATGCACTTATGGGGTACAATGTGCTGATTTTATATACAATTTGGAAGAAGACAATAAATAAAGCAAGCAGACAGCCTTCAGAATGGGAGAGGATATTTGCAGGTTATGTTTCTGACAAAGGTTTGATAACTAGAATCCACAGAGAACTCAAACAAATTAATAAGAAAAGAACAAGTGATCCCACTTCACTGAAGGCAAGAGACTCGAACACAAGCTACTCTGAAGAAGACAGGCGCATGGCCTACAGACACATTAAAAAATGCTCATCATCTTTAATCATTGGAGAAATGCAAATCAAAACCACTTTGAGATATCATTTAACCTGCTTTTCTTGAAGTTAAAGAAACCTCAAGACAAAGAAATATGCAAAATACTAGGCAATAAGAGAAAGAAGAGGAAACATAATTTTAACAAAATGTAATGCAGTAAATAAACTGAGTCACAAGTTTTCTTTTCTACTATCTCTGACGCAGTAACACTCTTTATTTAAAAATAAAGTCCATTACTTCGGTGACAATTTTTATTTTATAAATTATAAAAGATACTTACATTAAATTTAATTATGTCATATATCAAGTATCTAGGAACAGCCTGTCCGTTTACTTTGTCAATAATCATTTCCTTGAAAGAGAAAAGAAGATAAATTTCTTCATACTTTAATAGCAATTTCTTTAATTTGATTGAAATACAGCATATACACAGTAAGCACATAAATCATAAATACATACTTGATGAAATTTTAAAATGAACACATCTGCACCCAAGTCAAGTCAATGTTATCAGCCTCCCAAACATCCCTATTTGCTGATGCCATCTACAACAGGGACCCTTCCCAACAAATGCAAACACTGTAATCTAATCACACCCTCCCATAAATTTGAAATTTTTTAAAAAATCCCTATCATGCATTTATTCTATATTGAAATAAAATCTATATACATTACCACATTACTTTTTTTTTTTTTCCCCAGTTTTTGGCAGGGGCTGGGTTTGAACCTGCCACCTCCAGTATATGGGGCCAGTGCCCTACTCCATTAAGCCACAGGCACCGCCCTCACATTATATTTTTTATATTTGAATTACCATGCTACATTTGGTATCATGCTTGAATTACTAGGCAACAATTAAGAGTAAAGAGCCTAAAAATTTTAACTCTAAAAATCAGGCTCAACTTTTTAAATAATTTTGCTTAGTCGTTATTGCTTTAAATTTTGTTATATGACAAGTACTTTAATCTTACAGTTGATGAGTATAAGTGGCACCTTTCTGAATAGATTTAATTTTCATGTGACTCATGTGCTCCTTCTTGGTTTTATGTCACTTTACTAGACTTTGGTCAAAGGGAACAAGACAATAAAGTATAAACAAATCACTGCATGTAAGTACCCAATTCAGTATTTTATAAAATTTTAATTCTTAACAAGTTTTTTTTTTTTGGAGACAGAGTCTCACTTTCTCACCCTTGGTAGAGTGCTATGGCATGACAGCTCACAGCAACCTCAAACTCTTTGGCTCCAGTGATCCTCCTGCCTCAGCCTCCCAAGTAGCTGGGACTATAGGCACCAGCCACAACGGGGTCTCAATATTGCTCAGGCTGGTGTTGAACCTGTGAGCTCAGGCAATTCATCCACCTCAGCCTCTCAGAGTGTTAGGATTACAAGCATGAGCCACCATACCCAGCTCTCTTAACAAAATGTTAACCTAAATTTTTATTTTCCTCATATTCTCATCGTAGGAAAGTAGGCAGGTTTCTTGCTAGCTAATTTCATAACAGAAAATCCAGATACAATTACCTAAAATCATAAAGAACACACTAGTTTAGAAAAAATACATTTTGCTGTTATAAGAATTCATTACCAATTAATTTCCTTTTTGAATGAGTTTGTTAAGCAACATTTACTTACAGTTATCTTTAACCTAACAACATAAATTAAATCATGTTTGTTATTTTAAACTTTTGAAATATGTTTACTTAAATACTTGTATCTGAGCATTTTATGCACTAACAAGGTGGTACCAATAACAGATTTCAATTAATTATTCTTTTCCAAAATATGATTGGAAATTAAATGGACTTCCAGGGTCAGATAAGAGATATCACAGATTTTTCCTCCCAATTACCTGATGCAATGAGCAAAAACACGTTTCTCTCTACAATTATCTCAAAAAAAAAAAAAAAGGAAACTTTACTATCTACAAATAGGTATAAAGGTACAACCAAAAATGATTAAGCTTTAAAAATTTACAGCCAAAGAAATTACCAGTATCAAGATTCTGGGCAAAGAAAAAGACACAGCTGGTCAGAGCTTGAAGCCCACTAAGCTACTACTTGTAAAATGACAAATTCCTAATAATTCTCACTATTATAATCAAATATAATTAGAAACAAATTCAGTGGTTTGTCTTTTTCTCCCCCTTCTGACTGGGGAGTATTAAAACAGCTGAACAGGCTGTGTGAAGTGATGGCTCTGGGATTTTTCCACTGAATTGGAAAAATCATCTGAACATTATAAGAATAAAATATGGCTCCCAACTAGGCAAAGAACCCAGACAGTCTACCAAAAATCTAATACCTAAGATGGTAATATCAAATATTGGGAATACCTGAGTTTTTCCAATGACCCCCCACCACCACAATGCCACATTCCCTACAACGGGCCACCATATCCTAGGCTATAGAAAAGTAGGTAAAGATAAAATACATAATCTTAAATTTCAGTTAGAAATGGGAACCACTGTACACTATTGGAACCATAAAACTGTGCAAATTCCATGGAGAGCAATGTGGCAGTTACCTTTAAAAAAAAAAAAAAAAAAAAAAAAAAGATCAAAACAGGGGCCCGGCACAGCAGCTCATGCTGTAATCCTAGCACTCTGCAAGGCTGAGGCTGGAAGATCCCTTGAGCTCAGGAGTTGGAGACCAACCTCATCAAGAGTAAGATCCCATCTTTACTAAAAATAGAAAAATATAACCACACATTGTAGTGGGCACCTGAAGTCCCAGTTACTCAGGAGGTTGAGGTGGGAGGACCATTCGAGCCCAGATGTTTGAGGCTGCTGTGAGCTAGGCTGAAGTCATCGTTCTCTAGCCTGGATTAACAGAGTGAGACTCTCTCAAAAAAAATTCAAAACAGAACCAGCATATGATCCAGCAATGCCACTTCAGAGTACTATGTACAAAAGGACTAAAAGCATATTGTCAAAGAGATATTCACACACTTATTCACTACAGCATTATTCACAATAGCCAAGAAGTAAAAGCAACTAAATGTCCATCAAAGGATAAATAGGGTATACACACAAGGTAATATTATTTAACCTTGGAACAACGTGGTTGAACCTTGAGGACACTATACTAAGTAAAATAAGCAACTCACAGAAAGACAAATGCTGTGTAAATCCACTTAAATGAGTCATCTAAAATAGTTAAATACACAAAAACAGAAAGTAGAATGTTGGCTGTGGGGGGCAGGGGAAAGGCTGTGGAAATCCACTGATCAATAATATAAATATACTTAACATTACTGAACTGTACACTTAAAAATGTTGATAATAAATTTTATGTTATGTGCTTTTAATCACAATTAAAATTTTAAATTAAAAAAAATAGTTAGCAAGTGAAAAGAAATTTCCATTTCTGACCAAAATGGTGTAACAGGCAGTGGATTTACTCTCCTGCCTGAAATAAGCAAAGACATGGATAAAATACACGAAGCAATGATTTTTTTAGATACTGAATATTCAGCTACGAGGGGCAATAAACAAACTGGGTGAGCCCTACAATTTCCCATGTGTTGGCCTAAAGAATTTCCAGGCTTTGGCAAGGGCAAGGGGAGCCTAGTGGTTTCTTTGAGTTGAGAAAATGAAACAGACCCAAGCAGTTATAATTCTCAGGATAGGGTATCAAAGAGTGAGCTGCGCCCAGACAAAGAACTCCAAAGATCTGCAGAAGGGTCCCTTGAATATTCAGCAGATACCAATACAGGCATGTAAGGAGACCAACCACGGCCAAGCTAAGAACAACCCAAACAAAGGTCTTAGGGGGAACAGTACCTGCTAGCCAGTACAGGGATGGAAATAATGCCTGTTCCCACCAGCTGGACTGGAAAATCTCTGAATTCACAAGTTAATGAATAATGAGAAGACTTTTATCTCAGAAATGGGAAGAATTTTCCCTAGACTAGATATTATACTAATCCACCTAATAAATCTTAAAAGCAAGACCTAAAAGGAACAAATTAGTTCCAAGTAAATTAACTTTATTCCATGACAAGGCTAAAGAACATTTACAGAAATACAAAAAATAATCAGCCCTGAAAACAAGGTAAAATTCAAAAAGTCTGATATCCAGGCACACAATTAAAACTTATTTTTTAAAAAAAAGAAATCAATTGAAACAGGCCCAAAACTGACATAGCTATTAAAGACAGCTTACTATGTATTCATATGCAGCAAAAAATGTTCAAAAGCTAAGCAGAGACATAGAAGACATGAAAAAGAAATCAGAATGAATCCCAAAGATGAAAACCACAATATCCAAAAGGAGAAAATATTGTGGTTGGGATTAACAGTAGTTGAGGCACAGCAGAAAAAAAGATTAACAAACTTGACGATAGAGTAAAAGAAACTACCCAAAATGAAATATGAAAGAAAAAGGATTTATCTAAAGTGAAAAGAGCATTAGTAATTAGAACTTAAAGAGGGAAAGGATAGAAAGAGTGGTGAAAACTTTTTCCACTTTTGATGAAAATTATAAACCCACATATTAAAAAAAAAAACAAATTTAAAAACAAACCCCGAGCACAAGAATCCTGAAGGAAACTACACTAACGCACATCAGCTCTATAACCTACAGGAACTTATTAGAAATCACTCCATCGGCCTTTGGATTAAATGTTGCTATGCTGAATCCTTCATTATAGCCCCTACCAAAAAAAGTTTACCTTCCTGTCCTCTGTACTTTTCCATATCGCACACCCTAATCACCAACCCTTCTGCCTACCCATCCAGTATTTCTTGAGCCCAAACTAGGAATTAGACACAGTTCTAAGTGCTAGAGAAATAAACATACAGTTCCTGCCTTTAAGACACTTAAGAGTCTCAGAAAGAAAGGAGAATATTTAAGAAGTTAGGTTCAATGAAGAGTTACAGTTTTAATGACAGATGGCTACATAAATAGAATAAACCCTTAGTCTACCATCCAAATCAAAATACTGAAAAGAAGATTGCTATTATAATTACACTAAAATAACAGGTATATACCTATACTATCTGAGCCAATCTGAGATATGTTGGTATACATCTAAGTAGAAGGAGTGGTTATTTCTACTTAAATAATAAGAGAACATTTGATAATAAGGTACGTGACCATTAGCTCAACTCTGAAAGAAGCCAGCAGGATGGCAGATGAGCCAAATGGTATTACAAAGTCATTAAAAAAAGATGGGTTGGTGGGCGGTGCCTGTGGCTCAGCGAGTAGGGCACCGGCCCCATATACCGAAGGTAGCGGGTTCAAACCCGGCCTTGGCCAAACTGCAAAACAGAAAAATAACCGGGCGTTGTGGCGGACGCCTGTAGTCTCAGCCACTCGGGAGGCTGAGGCAAGAGAACCGCCTAAGCCCAGGAGTTGGAGGTTGCTGTGAG
>CAUYRH010089426.1:0-26582 GCA_963574655.1 Perodicticus potto | reverse complement strand
TGTCAAGGAGAGCACAAGGATACACTTGCAGGGTCCTCTCCATGGTGACTCAGCCCTTAGGAATTTATAACTTCCTGGAACTTGGAAATTTCCAAGTTCTGTGAAATCCTGTAGTCCCGCGGGGGCTGGACTAGCATCTCCCGCTTGATTCAAACTAGCCATTGAGAAGGGTACCTGTGGGGTGGAACTTGACTGTCTATAAAAAAGGGAAGATCAAGCTAGACAGGGAGTGCGGCCATTTGGAATTCTTCTATGCCGTTAGCTCCCAGCTGGTGAATAAAGCCCTTCCTCTTATAAACATGGTGTTTGGGTGCTCTTTCTCTCCGTTGGGCCTTGTCTTCCTGCAACAGAGCCAGTGCCCTACTCTCCTTTGAGCCACCGGCACCGCCCTGCCCCCAGACCTTCAACGAATTGGGTATACGTCCCCCAAGTCCTCTGCCTGCAGGACAGGAAAAGCAGCATTTAAACCCCTTAAACTGAAGACTCAGGGGATGTGGCCCCCCTTCCCACTTGAGTTCCACCCTCCACTGCTGAAAGCACATATAGTAAAATTAAAATGGATTCTGTCAGTCTGGGACAGACATGACACAGCTGGTCTGGTCAGAGTACTTCCTGCCTGACCTTCACCCCCTGTCTCCCATTCTTATTGTTTTGTAAATTTAGCTCCCACCCTAAAGATGCCTGTCTTGATTTAGTTTCGGTGGATTGACTTAGGAGATTAACTTTTACATTAGAATGTTGTTAATTGATTATGAGTCATGGGTTCTGCAGATTATTGTTTAAGATAAGGGTTAACATGATCTTCACTTTGAACTTATGTATAAAACTGTAATGTTGGAAATGGAAGATCAGAACAGTCTTGGAGAGGCTACTCTCACTGTTCTCCAGAATCCTGGCCTTCTGACAAAGTTTGATGGACTTATCCCCATCTCTGCATATTGGCTGACAGTGACAGGCAGCCAGACCTTCTTTGTCTGGTAACACTGCCAGGGGTTCTGTTCCCCTTCTTTTGCTTCTTATCAGTCTTTCCCTGTCAATAAACTCTATCTTGTCACTTATCCTCATGGTGTGTGGTTTCCTTCTTCAAACCCCAAGACCAAAGACTCCAGATAGAAAGTAATTCTGGCAGCAGTTTTGCATATAGGGAGAACCAGTCAGGAAAAAAGAAGTATTGTTGCAGGAAGATGAGGGCCAATGGAGAGAAAGAGCACCCAAATCCACGTTTATAAGAGGAAAGGTTTTATTCACCAGCCGGGAGCTTACTACATAGAAGAATTCTAAATGGCCGTGCTCCCCATCTGGCTTGATCTTTCCCTTTTTATCAACAGTCGAAAAAGTTCCACCCCACAGGTAACCTTCTCATTGGCCAGTTTAAATCAAGCGGGAGATGCTATTCCAGCCCCTACAGAACTACAGGATTTCACAGAGCTTGGAAATTTCCAAGTTCCAGGAAGTTAAGTTTACAAATTCCTAAGGGCTGAGTCACCATGGAGAGGACCCCACAAGTATATCCTTGGGTTCTCCTTAAGAAGACCTGTTCTCCTAGACCTCACCCTTCTCCGGTATCCTCTCTCAGTATGAGAAAGTATGTAATTCCCCCAGACAGAGGAATTCCTGTAGCAACCCAGTTAGGACCCTCTCTGCTGTGATGAAGGCTTTCATTTATTCTCAATAAATTATCTTGCTTTTGCTTAATTACTATCCATGAATTCATTCTTCAGTTCTGAAGACCATGAACTTGGCAAGAAAGTTCCCATATCATGAGCAGTCCCATATACATGACATGGATGCTAATTCCAGAACCTCCAAACACTTGCCATGAACTACAGTCAAATGTAGAGAATGTTATCACCTTCCCCTTTTTTTCCTCTGCCACAGTTTTCATCTGAAACTACCCTTTTGTGTCAGAATCTTACATTGTCTCTCTTAAACAGATCTGTCGTTTTCTCGTAAAGGAACTAAGGAAATTTCACCCCACTACTTGGTATAAAGAATACTTTGAATTAAAGGTCATTAGAGATCAGAAAGCATTTGCAAGGGGCTTTCTATCTACATAAAACCTGACTGACCCAATCAAAAGATTAAGGAGGGGGGCAACTGACTTTCTTTCCTACCCCTGAATGCTAGCAGACTTGGCTCAAATTATTTAAAACACAATATCTGTCTCTCAGGTTAATTTACAAGTCAGTTTGTTTCTCCCCATCTATTCATCCTCCCAGAAACCACTTACTGCACCTATACTCCATATTTTCCCTCTCCCTTTTAAAAGACATCTATAAAATTATCCAACCATCATTGAGACCCTGGGTAATCACTCTTGTGATTCTCCCCATGCTTACTGTATTTAGAAATAAACATTTCTCTTATTAATCTGCCTTAATTGTGAGTTGATCTTTCAGCAAACTTTCAGAGGAAAAAGTCAGTTTCTCCTTACCCCTATACTAGCTTTTTCTCCTCTAACCAGTGAATTATGAATTGTTCATTCAACTTATTATGTGCCTAGCATTGCGCTAGATGCTAGGAATACAAAAGCAAAAAAAGACAGTCTCGGTCCTTGGCTTTGTGGAGTTTATAGTCTAATGATGACAATAACCCAAATTATGTTAAGTGCCTTGTACATTTTTGTTGTTGTTCTTACTACTACTGTGCTGGGTAAAGATTATTATTACCTTTATTTTACAGTCCTAGACACATTGCTTGCCTAGAGTTAGTTAGGGCAGAGACAACATTTTAAACTCTGGCTTCTCTGATTATATAGCCTGTGAACAACAGATCTTTGAGAAGGAATTTGGAGGAAAGAGACATTACAGTGAACAGTCTGCAAACCAGAGATACAGTCGCTGAGTGTAAAACAAAGGTGTATTCCAGAGAGCTAGAAGGAAGGCTCAGGATTTATAGCAAATATTCCAGACCAAGGTTTGCAGTCAAGTCTGCTGGCACAAATAAAGGATTAAATCTTGCTGAGTTATAATTGGTCAACAGAACTGAACCCTAATTGGTTGATGCAGCTGAGCCCTGATTGGTTGAGGCAGGTGAACTCTGAAAGTCCCAAGGATAAAAAGGTAAATATTTTCTTATTTTTTTTTTTTTTTATTTAGAGACAGAGTCTCACTTTGTCGCCCACGGTAGAGTGCCATGGCATCAGAGCTTACAGCAACCTCCAGCTCTTGGGCTTAGATGATTCTCTTGCCTCAGCCTCCCAAGTAGCTGGGGCTACAAGCGCCCTCCACAATGCCCAGCTACCGGCTATTTTGTTGTTGTTGCAGTTGTCATTGTTGTTTAGCAGGCCTGGGCCAGTTTCAAACCCACTAGTCCAGGTGTATGTGGCCAGTGCCCTACTCACTAAGCTACGGGTGCCCAGTCTTCTTAGCTTTCTTTGTTGCTCCCACAGATAACAACCTTGTGAAACCTAAGGCTAATTTTTGACATATCTTCTAAGCACTGCATTCTAGTGGAATGGCTGACCCACCCAAACCAGTGACCCATACCAAGAAACTGACTCAACTGGTCTTGCAACAACCCACCCAAGAACCAACTTGGTAAAGACGAAGATAATTTCTACACCCCTATGGTTCTGACCTGAAGGCAGCCAATTAGCAGACCAAAGCATACCAAAGCCAATTGCCTAGTCCTTTGCCTGATAAGCTACCTTTAAAAACCCTTTGTCCTGGGCAGCGCCTGTGGCTCATCAAGTAGGGTGCGGGCCCCATATACCGAAGGTGGCTGGTTCAAACCCGGCCTCAGCCAAACTACAAAACAGAAAAATAGCCGGGCATTGTGGCGGGGGCCTGTAGTCCCAGCTACTCAAGAGAATCGTCTAAGCCCAGGAGTTGGAGGTTGCTGTGAGCTGTGTGACGCCACGGCACTCTACCAAGGGCGATAAAGGGAGACTCTGTCTCTACCAAAACAAATACCTCTTTGTCCCAAATTCTTGGGAAGATGAATTTGAGAACTTCCTCCTATTTTCTCCCATGACACCTGTAATATGCCATCTCAGTGTATTGGCTTTCTCTTGTGCAGTGGGCAATAAACCTTGTAGGGCTCTAACAATATTGACAGCCCATTTGTACAAGTCCATTTCAGGTTTTTGTTTTTGTTTGGTTTGGTTTGGTTTGGGACACAATCTCACTATGTCACCCTGGGTAGAGTGCCGTGGCGTCACAGCTCACAGCAACCTCAAACTTCTGGGTTTAAGCGATTCTCTTGCCTCAGCCTCCCAATTAGCTGGAGTACAGGTGCCCACCACAATGCCCAGCTATTTTTTAGTTGCAGGTGTCATTGTTGTTTAGCTGGCCTGGGCTGGGTTTGAATCCGCCACCTTCAGTTTATGTGGCCGACGCCATAACCACTGTGCTATAGGTGCCGAGCTGAGTCTTTGTTATTTTATAATGACTGTGTTTATCTGTAGCACAAGTTTTTAAAAATTTTTTATTAAAGTCTATATTGTCCGGTACTAAGTATCTACAGCCACTTTATTTAGGTTATTATTGCATAGTATAATTTTGCTTGTTTGTTTGTTTTTTATGCTGCCCTGGGTAGAGTACCATGGTGCCACAGTTAGCAACAGCCTCATACTCTTGGGCTTAAGCGATTCTCTTGCCTCAGCCTCCCAAGTAGCCGGGACTACAGGAGCCGGCCACAATGCCCAGCTATTTTTTTTTTTTTTTTTTTGAGACAGAGCCTCAAGCTGTGGCCCTGGGTAGAGTGCTGTGGCATCACAGCTCACAGCAACCTCCAATTCCTGGGCTCAAGCGATTCTCCTGCCTCTGCCTCCTAAGTAGCTGGGACTATAGGTGCCCGCCACAATGCCCGACTATTTTTTGGTTGCAGCCATCATTGTTGTTTGGCGGGCTCAGGTTGGATTCAAACCCGCCAGCTCAGGTGTACGTGGCTGGCACCTTAGCCACTTGAGCCACAGGTGCCGAGTCAGCAATTTTTTTTGTTGCAGTTGTCATTGTTTAGCATGCTCAGGCCAGGTTCAAACCCTCCAGCCTGGGTGTAACCGGCCCAGGCCTGCTAAACAACAGGTGCCCTACCCACTGAGCTACGAATGCCACCAAAAATAGGTAAATATTTTCAGGGAACTCAAAGTATGTATGTGATCCTTAGTCAGCAAATGGTTATTTGGCTCTATTTTACTTTTCATTTAATTTAATTTATTTTTCTTTTTTGAGATGTATTCTCTTTTGTTGTTGTTGCAGTTTTTGGCCAGGGCCAGGTTTGAATCCACCACCTCCAGTATATGGGACCAGCACCCTACTCCTTGAGCCACAGGCACCGCCCTGGCTCTATTTTAAATTTAGGCCCCGTTAGCCCCTTGGGATACCTGACTCTTTCGGGTTCACATTTGTTCACAAGGTTTTTTTTGTTTTTGCTCTTGTTTTGAGACAGAGCCTCAAGCTGTCACCCTGGGTAGAGTGCCATGGCATCACAGCTCACAGCAACCTCCAACTCCTGGGTTTAAGTGATTCTCCTGCCTCCGCCTCCCAAGTAGCTGGGACTACAAGCGCCTGCCACAACGCCCGGCTATTTTTTGGTTGCAGCTGTCGTTGTTTGGCGGGGCCCGGGCCGGATTTGAACCCGCCAGTTCAGGTGTATGTGGCTGGCGCCTTAGCTGCTTGAGCCACAGATACGAAGCCTGTTCACAAGTTTTTACTTTTAACTTTTAATACACTTTCTCAAAACTCATCTATAGGGCTGGAAAGTTTATGGATAAAGTCAGACCTGCCAAATTCATCACCCACCTCCCTCTTCTATTGACCCCTCTGCACCAATTCAATGTCTCTCTCTGAGGCCTTCTCCCCACCCTCAATAGGCATTTAGGTATAAAAATAGGAAAAGGTAGAAGTAGGCAGAGAGGAAGTATTCTGGGTACTAATAGCATCTATAAAAATCTCAGTAGGCCCAAAATGCTGCTAGACCAGTCAGAAAAGGGAACTCACTAAGGATAATCACATAGCAAAATACCTTTGAGGCTGGTGCCTACAAAGTTGCTACATGTGTATCTTTTAACTACACAAAGATAATCAACTTACCCTACAGAGGTCTCTTCTTGCCCACTGGAAATCTCTTTACTATTAATAAGTTCTAGTTTTTGTTGTTGTTTTCGAGCCAGAGTCTCATTTTGTCACCTTCGGTAGAGTGCCGTCACAGCTCACAGCAACCTCAAACTCTTGGGCTCAAGCAATTCTCTTGCCTCAACCTCCCGAGTAGTTGGGACTACAGGCCAGCCACAATGCCCGGCCATTTTTAGAGAAGGAGTCAGGCTCTAGCTCAGGCTGGGCTGGAACCGGTGAGCTTAGGTGATCCACCCGCCTCAGCCTCCCAGGGTGCTAGGATTACAGGCGTGAGCCATGGAGCCCGGCCTTCATAAATAAGTTCTAAAATGAAAAGATAAAGCAGTATTAGGGACTTTGTCAGAGTCTGGAATGTCCTTGGCAACAGGGACTCTCAGCAAATCATCACCCAAGTGGTTGCTGGCAGGTGAGCTGTCCCCACATTCAAAGGAATCACTGAGCTCTACTCACTCTGTTGTGACTTTTCAATTGTTTCTGTGATTGTGAGGACTAGTGTGTGCTAAGCCACCTGGCTTTTACACTTGGGCTCCCCAGTGCTAAGCAGTACACTTCTGAGAGGTAGATGACAGGTCAAACACTCTAGCTGTGTGTCTGTGTAACAGACACTAGAGCAATGACCTTTACCCTATTGAGTGAACCCTAAACCTATTCTTTCCAAATCAGAGTTATAGCCAGTGTCTCTTTTTTTTTTTTTTTTTTTGAGACAGAGCCTCAAGCTGTAGCCCTGGGTAGAGTGCTATGCCGTCACAGCTCACAGCAACCACCAACTCCTAGGCTCAAGCAATTCTCCTGCCTCCACCTCCCAATTAGCTGGGACTACAGGCACCAGCCACAATGCCCGGCTATTTTTTTGGATGCAGCCATCATTGTTTGGCAGGTCCGGGCTGGATTCGAACCCCCCAGCTCAGGAGTATGTGGCTGATGCCTCAGCTGCTTGAGCCACAGGCGCCGAGCCCAGTGTCTCATTTTTAATTATAAAATATTTCCTAGCACATAGAGTTAGTTTTTTTTAATCTGAAATGTTCCAATGCCCTTAGATTATAATATCCACCATAAAACGCCAATCTGTTTGGCACCAGGGTCTAGCAAAGGCTTTTTCTTTTGTTGTTATTCTCCACATTTTGCTTAGCATAGACTGATGAAAAATGTCTGCACAGCATAAAACCAATCAGATGAAAATCCTGCAATCAAGTGATTGTTTAGACTCCACTTGACAATAGAGAATTAATACTTTATAGAATTGACTGAATTACACACCTGCTAAATGGTCACATAATCATAGTCTGCACTGTCCCAGATTGTAGCCATTAACCACATGTGACTATTTTAAATTTAAATTAAATGTAAATAATATAGAGTGTCCCAAAGATCACCATGCATATATACATAGGGAAAAAGGGAATTTGTAACTGTTATGTACCTTTATTTACACACTATTCATTACAAAATTTTATAAAACTTTTTCTACATGTTGACATATAAATATAAAAAATATAAAATGTAATATAATAGAAAATATAATGAGTTTGTTAATTTTTCCTATGACCTTTGGGGACACACTGTGTTAAAAATTTAGTCCCTCAGTCACACTAGTTCACATGTAGCTAGTGGCTACTATATATCGGACAGGGCAGATATATCGCATGTAAAACAACATTTCTACCACCAAAGTAAGGTCTATTGGGCAGCACTAGTTTGGACAACGAAGCTACTCTTCACTTTTTTTTTTATACTTTTTTTTTTTTTTTGAGACAGAGCCTCAAGCTGTCACCCTGGGTAGAGTGCCGTGGCATCACAGCTCACAGTAACTTCCAACTCCTGGACTCAAGCGAGTCTCCTGCCTCCACCTCCCAAGTAGCTGGGACTACAGGCACCCGCCACAACGCCCGGCCATTTTTTCGTTGCAGCCGTCATTGTTGTTTGGCAGGTCCACGCTGGATTCGAACCCACCAGCTCAGGTGTACGTGGCTGGCGCCTTAGCCACTTGAGCCACAGGCACCGAGCCTTACTCTTCACTTTTTTATAATTGTATTCAGTACAAATTTACCAAGCACATACTCTGGGAAAATGATGGTTCCTATTCTCAACGAGCTACCATTACCCTGAAACAGATGTGTGCACAACAAACTATAATGCAGGACAAAGTTGTTCTAATTATAAGAACAAAGAGAGGAAGAGTAATTTTGACTCAGGGTATGTGGGAAACAGTTATTGTAGGTGGCATGTAAACTGATTTTTCAAGAAGGCTAACATGAAAATATAGTAGTTGGAAATTTTTTTTTTGAGACAGAGCCTGAAGCTGTCGCTCTGGGTAGAGAGCCATGGCATCACAGCTCACAGCAACCTCCAACTCCTGGGCTCAAGCGATTCTCCTGCCTCTGCCTCCCAAGTAGCTGGGACTACAGACGCCTATCACAATGCCTGGCTATTTTTTGGTTGCAGCCATCATTGTTGTTTGGCAGATCCGGGCTGGATTCAAACCCTCCAGCTTAGGTGTATGTGGCTGGTGCCTTAGCCACTTGAGCCATAGGTGCTGAGCCAGTAGTTAGAAATTGACTGGGACCAGGGGCTGGAGGGAGAAGAGGAGAGAAGTAGAAGAACCATCTCAGGGAAATGTGAGCAAAGGTACTAGGATGGAAAGTCATAGACCTATATATGACATTGTTACCATTGTATTTGTGGGTTTTAAAAAAAATTATATGTATTTAAGGTTATAATGTTTTAATTATATATACATAGTGAAACGATTATTACAGTCAAGCAAATTAACATATTCATCACTTCACATAGATACCCTTTTTGTGTGGATGATAAGAGTACCTAAATTCTAGAGTACTCGTGGGAAATTTTTGGTCTACAGTGTAATACATGCTATTATTAACAATAGGCTTCCTATTGTACATTAGACCTCTAATGCAATGATACACATGCAACTTAGTATCCTTTGACCTACATCTCCTCATTTTCTTTTCCTCCCTGCCCTTGATAACCATGATTTATTCGGTTTCCACGTATTTGACTTTTTTTAGATTCCACATATAAGTGAGATCATGCAATATTTTTCTTTCTGTGTCTAGCTAATTTTACTTAGCATAATGTGTATTTGTATTTGTTGCTGGCATGTGCTTCGAGAGTTCACATTTCAAACTCTAAATCTTTTAATTCCATCGTAAAATTTTTCAGTTCAGGTTATTTTAATATTCATGATGAAAATGCCTTTATGACTTTCCTTGTGATTTGAAGATTATTGGAAGATAAGTTTGCAATCCAGCTGTAGCTTCCAGGGCAACAATTCTTTTTTAATATATAACAGAGATTTACTTTATTAATTTATAATAAGAAATGTAACTATCAATTGTCCTGGTGATTGTACTTACTGAGCAGTACCCTCTCTCCCTATAGGCAAATTTATAAGGAAAGCCAAATCAGAAATACAAGATTGCTTTGGAGATACTGAAATCTAAGCAAGAGGAGATGGTTGGATGCCCCTAATAGTAATGTCATCCAGCCATGACAGCCTACCTATATCTGAATTTACCTGAACAATTTGTTCTTAAATACAATGTATATCATGGCATTCCTATACTCCGAGTCTGCAACAATTTCTTGTTGCCTAAATTTAGTAAGTCCAAACTCCTCTACCTGACATTTATGACCCTTTTATCAAATGACATTTACTTAGCTGAATTTCCCATTAGGATACATAATATACAACAATTTGATGAAGGCATTTTGATACAATCTTTTTAACAGTCATTTTGATGCTAAGACCTTTTGATAACGTTGCTTAAGCAAGATTGTTTCAACACATTCAACACAATATCTCATTTGACAGATTCTAAAACACAAACCATTAAACTGTCAGCCATTTTTTAATAATCAAATATGGCATATAACGTCTGTCACCCCAACCTATTTCCACCTTCTTCCCATGTCCACCCAAGCACATTCTACTCTGTTTCCCCCTTGCCTTATTCAATAATCACCTAGTTGGTATTTGTTAAATGATCTAACAAAGTTGGGCATGGTGTCCCATGCCTCTAGTCACAGCTGCTCAGGAGACTGAGACAGAGCATTTGAGCCCATGAGTTTAAGACTAGCCTGGCCAACATGGCAAGACTCTGTATCTATTTTTGAAAAGATGAACCAATGAGATATTTTTCACGTTTCTAGCTAGTCACTACTTTGTTCTGTACATTTGCTGTAGGTGTCCCATCATTTCACAGTGAAATCACTTCTCTTTAACTTGGATTTTATTGTAAGTAGCTCCTTTAGGTATTTTTCTCTACTTTCCTGTTTAGATGCAGTCCAGTAAATAACCCATCAAACAGTCTGATTGTCAGCAGAATGCATATGTGTTCTTTTGTTTTGCTTTTTTTCCAACTGCTCTAGGAACCACTGGTGGGATTCAAGTCTTTTGTTTCCTATTAGTATTAATGGCAATGCTTATATTGCTCCTGGCATAAATTAAGACTCATGACATTTGATAAAATGGTATCACCACAGTGGTATTTAACTCAAAAGAAACACTATTCCTTTTACTCATTCCAATGAGGTTTATTGTAAATGGGATCAAGTAGTCTTTCTCAAGATCACTAATGCCTTGCTACTTCATAAATCCAATGCAATCTTTGCAGGGAGTATCCTCCTTTGCCCTCGTACAGTATTTGAAACTTTGGGGTATCTCTCTTTCCCTGTGTTTCATGTCATCAAGTTCTACTGATTTTCCTCCAGCCTCTATCATTTCCCTTTTTTGGTCATCTTTGTTGTCTTCTATTTTTCTTTTTTTTTTTTCCTTTTCTTTTTACTGTTGCCTTCTATATTTCAATGTACTCTTTTCATGATAGCAACCCCAAGGTTTCTCTCCTCTATGTCTCAAAGGCATCTTCATCCTACTTCCATAAACCTAATCTCTATACAATATTATTATTATTATTATTATTTTTGAGACAGAGTCTTACTTTGTCACCCTCCATAGAGAGTTGTAGCATCACAGCTCACAGCAACCTCTAACTCCTGGGCTTAGGCGATTCCTTTTTCTCAGCCTCCCAAGCAGCTGGGACTACAGGCGCCTGCCACAACGCCCGGCTATTTTCTGTTTTACAGTTCGGTCGAGGCCAGGTTTGAACCCACCATCTTCGGTATATGGGGTCGGTGCCCTACTCGATGAACCACAGGTGCTGCCCCATGCCTGGCTGTTTTTAGAGGTGGGGTCTTGCTCTGGCTTAGGCTGATCTCCAACTCATGAGCTCAGTTGATTCACTCGCCTCAGCCTCCCAGAGTGCTGGGATTACAGGTGTGAGCCACCTCTCTAGACCACAATACTCTTTAACTCATAAAATATTATCCCTGTTTATCTAGTTTTATAAGCCAGGAAATCAGAAGCCCCGTTAGATTCCTTTCTTTTCTTCACCTTTGCACATAATCTACCATCAAATCTTGCTAATTAAAATTCTTAAATGTCTACTACTCTCCATTTTGCCATTAGCATCCTAGTTTAGGCAACCACCATTTCTCACCTGTAATAACCACCTACCTGGTCTTTGTAAAGCCAGCGTTGCCTTTCTCCAATTCATTCTTTTTTTTTTTTTTTTTTTTTGAGACAGAGTCTCACTTTGCTGCCCTCAGTAGACGTGGAGTCACAGCTCACAGCAACCTCAAACTCTTGGGCCTAAGCAATTCTCTTGCCTCAGCTTCCCAAGTAGCTGGGACTACAGGTGCCCGCCACAACACCTGGCTATTTTTTGTTGCAAATTGTCAATGTTGTTTAGCTGGCCTGGGCCAGGTTTGAACCTGTCAGACTCAGTGTATGGGGCTGGCACCATAACCACTGTGCTACGGGTGCAGAGCCTCCAATTCATTCTTTGTATTGTTGCTGAATGGTTATTTTTCTTTCTTTTTTTGAGACAGAGTCTCAAGCTGTCACCCTGGGTAGAGTGCTGTGACATCACAGCTCACAGCAACCTCAAACTCTTGGGCTTAAGTGATTTTCTTGCCTCCACCTCCCAAGTAGCTGGGACTACAGGCTCCCACCACAATGCCTGGCTATTTTTGTTGTTGTTGTTATTGCAGTTGTCGTTGTTGTGTTATCTGGCCCGGGCAGGGTTCAAACACGCCAGCCTTGGTATATGTGCTGGGTCCTACCCCCTGAGCTATGGGCACCACTTGAATGGTCATTTTTCAAATAAAATCTGATCATGTTATTCCCTATTCAGGACCCTTATTAACCAAGTGGTTTCTCACTTAGTGATTTAGGTTAAAAGCCAAAATCTTTAAGATAGCTAAAAGACCCTCTATGATCTAGTCTTTGTTTCACTCTCCAGTTTCACCTAGGTCCTTCTTTCTTTTGCTTTCTCTGTTTCTTAAATATGAGAATTTATGTCTTCCTCATTTGTACTACAATTACTTTGAATGTTCCTCTTTTCACACTCATTATTCTTCCCTGCTGGAATTTCTATTACATACATTGGACAATCTCCCATGTATGTAATAGAACTGTTTAACTATCCTGAACCTCTGTTATTAGTGATCTCTTCCCCTTTAGGCAGTGTTCTGGATTGTTTCCCTAGGGTCTGCTGTTTATTATTTCTCTTAACATTTGCTCATGGCAGTTGGTGTCTTGGTGTGCTTTGTGATTTTGGGTTATGAATTTGTATTCGGTAGTGTTTTTGTTGTGGCAATATTTGGATAAGAATGTATGCTTCTGGAGACATTTGATATTGATGTTTGCTTCCGACAGGTTCCTTCGAAATGTCAGCATAATAGGGTCACTTGTCATATCAATTTATTGACTTTGGTATTCCAGAATATGCAAGTAGTGTAAAATTCACATGAGAGAAGTTCTGTAGGAATGGATTTTCAGAGGAGAAAACCCATGACGATATAGACAGACTACTTTTATTGATAGATTTTATTTATTTATTTATTTTTAGTCTCTCCTTACCCTTTGGGTGTGAGTTATAGAGGATCTTGTTTGGCTAAGACGGTCTCAGTTTTAAATTCCCACTTTGCACGGACCCAAAGCTAGTCTTCTTTCCCTGTGTGGTCATCAAACTCTAAGTCCCATTTTTAAAGAACAGCAAATGTGTTGACATCAACTAAAATATAAACTTATTCATTCATTTATTCAAGAAATATTTATTATATGCCTAGTATGTAAAACACTATTAGAGGCACTAGAGATTGAGCAGGAAATAAAGCAAAGTTTCTGCCCTCATGGAATTTAAGTTTACCTCTCCTGTTTTGAAGTTCATATTTGTTTGGGGCCTATGAAGAAAAAATATATATCAAAAATTAGGTGATAGAATAGCTATATGACCATGAAATATAGCTATTCCACGGAATCTTGTGAAAAGGGCCCTTCCAGGAATATTTCATTTTTTAGGGGAAGGCACTTTGTTTGATGTGTTGTTTACTAATGAATAAACCTGAGAACCTAAAAGTTATATGTTAACTTACTGGTTTTTATCTAATAGATGTGCAAATGATTCCTATATGATAGAAAAGATAACTCCAAAGATTATGGTTTCATTGCTTTACAGGACATTAACCAATTCTGCATCTAATCTGACAAACTTATTTTAGTATGCCTTTCCTAGTGGACTATAAAATCGTATTTCTCTTATTCTCCTTTGACCAAGCTTTACCATCCTGCTTATTCTCTCATTAAAGAATTAAATAACTCTTTGACACAGTCTCACTTTACATTTCTATGAGAATCATGTTTATAACTTTTTTTTTTTTTTTTTTTTTTGAGACAGAGCCTCAAGCTGTCGCCTTGGGTAGAGTGCCATGGCATCACAGCTCACAGCAACCGCCAACTCCTGGGCTCAAGAGATTCTCCTGCCTCTGCCTCCCAAGTAGCTGGGACTACAGGCTATTTTTTAGTTGCAGCCATCATTGTTGTTTGGCAGGCCCAGGCTGGATTCGAACCTACCACCTCAGGTGTATGTGGCTGGCGCCTTAGCCACTTGAGCCACAGGCGCCGAACCTATAAATTTTTATAAATCATAAATCGATAGACTCCCAGCAATTTCCTTTACTGCAAGTTCTGATATACATATAAAAGAATGTTTGTTATATTTCATTCTCCATTACTAGATGCTTTATAGGAGTAGGTTTTCTTTTTATCTAATCCCTCCTATTTCTAGAAAAGAAATACACCTCCTCTCTGTGTTATAAGCACACTGTCCTGCTTTTAGCTTTGCCAAGTTCTACATTCCTTCTCCCTTCTAGGATATTGTAGAAATCTTTTCTCTCCCTAGAGTTCTCCCTCTAATGACCATTTCCTTTTGCTTCTTAACTTCTACTCATCCTCCAAATCTCAAAAGTTATTTCCTTAGTAATCTTTTCTTGATCACCTCTTGCCCCTAAAAATTATTTTGGGTTCCTCTGCTATACCATTTTTTTTAGCATCATGTATATTTCCTTCATAAGCAATTGCCAACTTTGTAATTCATAGATTAGGTAATTTTTTGTTTGACAATTATCTCCCGTAAGATTATAATAAAGCTTCAAATTCATAAAAGCAAAAATTGTGTCTCTTTTTTCATAATTTTGTTTTCAGTTCCTATAATAATCCTTAGAACACAGCACCTCTTTGTTTGAAATGTATTTAATGAATTAACAAGTATTCATTGTCTTCTTTCTCCCCAGGTGGCCCATGACATCAACTAACATTTATGTTGATAATTCTCAGATCTGTATATATAAGTTCTGCCTTACTTCTGAGATCCAGGCCCATATTATCACTTAAAAATCCAGCTGTCCCCAGCTACTTGGGAGGCTGAAAATCTCTTAAGCCCAAGAGTTTGAGATTGCTGTGAGATGTGACGCCACGGCATCCTACCAAGGGCGACATAGTGAGACTCTGTTTCAACAACAACAAATCCAGTTGTCTCTTAAAAACCAATAGCTGATGGTAATATAGATACTTTAAACTCAACTGGTTCAAACTTTAACTCAATGTGTCTTCCTACAGATCTGTATCTTCTTTTCTATTTCCTATAATCCCACCATATACACAATCATCAACACTGGAACTTCAGAATCAACTTTCTTTCACTAATAATACACAATTAGCCACTAAATCTTGTCAATTCTATCTCTAGGACTAGAGATTGTCTCACTCTGAGTCTATCTGAGTCTCACTGTGTTGCCCTGGGTGGAGTGCCATGGCAGCATCATAGCTAACAGCAACTTCAAATTCATGGGCTCAAGAGATCCTCTTGTTATACCCAAAGTGAGTAGAATAGAGAAACGCCAGCACACTGGGTCCAAATTAAGCAAGGGTCCTTTATTGATCAGCCAGGCCAAGAGCAGGCTCACACCTCAAAGTCTCTCGACCCCTAGAAGCAAGGGTGGAAACCTTTTATAAGGGGCTTTCGGCAGGGGAGGGGAAATCCTTAATGCAAGCAGAATTTGACAAAAACCAACACCTGGTAAGGGGAGTCCTTACAAGTGGAAGCTGGGGTTCTGCAGTTATTTCTAAACTCTTTCAGCTGACCTTCCTGTCTTAAAGGGGGAGTATTGAACACTCCCAGCAAGATGGAGTTGGGGCATAATACTCTTGTCTCAGCCTCCTGAGTAACTGGGACTATAGGCACTCCCCATGATGCCCAGTAAGTATTTTTTTGTTTGTTTGTTTTTGGAGACAGAGTCTCACTTTGTTGCCCTTGGTAGAGTACCGTGGTGTCATAGCTCACAGCAACCTCAAACTCTTGGGCTGAAGTGATTCTCTTGCCTCAGCCTCCCAAGTAGCTGGAACTACAGGCACCTGCCACAACGCCTGGCTATTACAGGCGTGAGCCACTGCGCCCTGCCTAGTTTTTCTACTTTTAGTAGAGACGGGACCCTTGTTCAGGCTGGTCTTGAACTCTTGAGCTCAAGCAATCCACCTGCAATCCTTCCAAAATGCTAGGATTATAGGTGTGAGCCACCGCGCCCAGTTATCACTAAGTCTTGATCACATTTCTCCCTTCACCATTCCAATGCTACTCCCTTAGTTTGAACCCACCGCCTCTGGCATATGGGGCCGGCGCCCTACTCCTTTGAGCCACAGGCACTGCCCTGTTACTCATTTTCTCTTACTTGTTTCAATCGTTCTCTGTTTCCCTATCTGTTACCTACACAGGACTTAGCAATTCTTCCTAAAATAGAAGTTCAATAATGAAACTCCCAAGTTCAAATATTTTCATGAAAAAAAAAAGCATTTTTGTTAGAACAAAATTTGAACTTCTTAGGACATAATGCAAGAAACTCTTCACAAATTTACTAGATCTGTTTTTCTATTTTCATGTCATTGGCCAACTCTACACTCAAGGAATAAGGATATTTACTTATTCTTGAACATATATCACATGTTTTCATGCCTCCATGCTTTTGTTCATGTACCCTATATCTATAATGTTTTGCTTACCTATTTTCTTTTTCTTTTCTTTTCTTTTTTTTTACGCAAGATCACACATATCTTTCAAGGTCTGCTTTAAGGTCAGAGTTGTAACTAGCTCTATGAACAAATGTGAGTGACTCCCTATATATTTTGTAACAATACTCTCCCTTTTATGTTTTAGATTCTCAAGGTAGTAGGGCATGATGACCAGAACCCTGTAACTATAAATTTGACCTTGCTATGTTTGTTTCCCAGAAATGGCAGAATGTCTGCAAAACAAAGGAGTTCAGATTTTGAAGGCACCTGGGCAGACTCTCCATCCTTCATTAACTGGCACCTATTCACAGAGCCACTTGTAAATTTCAACACAATTTGCTCTAATGCCCTAGCACCTCTTTATTTATTCTTTTTAATTTTTATTTTTTGCAGTTGGCCAGGGCTGGGTTTGAACCCACCACCTCCGGTATATGGGGCTGGCACCCTACTCCTTGAACCACAGGCATCACCCTTAGCACCTCTTTAAAAAGCCCATACTTGGGCGGCACCGGTGGCTCAGTGAGTAGGGTGCCAGCCCCATATACCGAGGGTGGCGGGTTCAAACCCAGCCCAGGCCAAACTGCAACATAAAAATAGCTGGGCATTGTGGTGGGCGCCTGTAGTCCCAGTTACTCGGGAGGCTGAGACAAGAGAATCACCTAAGCCCAGGTGTTGGAGGTTGCTGTGAGCTGTGAAGCCCTGGCACTCTACCAAGGACAATAAAGTGAGAATTTGTCTCTAAAAAAAAAAAAATCCTTTCTTCCTTGGCAATCCTTGTCCCAGCAACTGGTTTTCTGTGCAGCAAACAGGAGACCTAGGCCAGACCCTTTTGGGGTTTGGTAACAGAGTTTTTCTGTAAAAGCTTTCTTAGTGCCTGATTTTCCAGCTCTCTGATTACTCCTGGGCAAAATTAGTTCCTCTGTCATCTTTATTTTCTTAGAGCACTTTTTCAATTGTATTTTGTATATACACTAACAGAAAATGTAACCTGGTAAGTTCATAGCCAGAAATAACTGGAGATTCAGACATGTTCGGACATGTTCTAATGAACTGATTTTAAAAAGCCTCAACTGAAATGTATTTGCTGAAGAATCATCTGAAAAATATCTCCAGTTGTGTCCACTGCTGGGGTTCAAACATTATCAGGGCATGTCAGGGAAGTCTAAGGATGGACCAAACAAAAGCCCATCTGAAGGGAAGAACATGAAAGGTTTATAGGTGAATTTATCTTTAAAAAAGAAATAAAGACTGGCACCTTTAACTAAGTGGTTAGGGCGCCAGCCATGTGCACCGGGACTAGTGGGTTTGAACCTGCCTCAGCTTGCTAAACAAACAACCAAAGAAGAAAATAGCTGGGCACTGTGGCGGGCGCCTGTAGTCCCAGCCACTTGGGAGACGGAAGCAAGAGAATCCCTTAAGCCCAAGAGTTTGAGGTTGCTGTAAGCTGTGAGCCACGGCACTCTATTGAGGGCAACATAGTGAGACTCTGTCTCCAAAACAAAAATAAAAATAAAAATTACAAAAATAAAAAATAAATAAAAGTGAAGTTTGGTGCTCATGTATGCCCAGCCACTCAGGAAGCTGAGAAGACGGATCACTTGAGCATAGGAGTTCAAGACTATCTTGTGCCTCAATGGTGCCCATGACCAGCTATTGCACTCCAACCTGGGCAACATAGTGAAACCCTCCCTCTAAAATAAATAAAAAGAAACTAATTTTAAATAAATTAGGAAGGCACAATTAAGACAACATTAACATAGGGGTAATTTCCAAAGGGAAATGGGGTTTTTGAATATAACCTAGTCTCTGCTCTTCAGATTTGTGGGGGGTTAAATAAAGGTCCAGCATCAGAAGATAAAAGCAGAGAGCTAATACAATTTATGTATTAGTGGTATCTTGATCTAATTTGCTGTTGCCTTGGGTAGAGTGATGTGGCGTCACAGCTCACAACAACCTCAAACTCTTGGGCTTAAGCTATTCTTTTGCGTCAGCCTCCCAAGTGGCTGGGAATACAGGCACCCACCACAACACCTGGCTATTTTTGTTGTTGTTGTTGCAGTTGCCATTGTTGTTTTACCTGGCCTGGGTGGGGTTCAAACCTGCCAGCCTTGGTGTATGTGGCCAGCACCCTACCCGCGGAGTGACTGGTACTGCCTCCATTCTTTTTTTTTTTTTTTTTTTGCAGTTTTTGACCCGGGTTTGAACCCACCACCCTCTGTATATGGGGCTGGCACCCTACTCACTGAGCCACAGGCGCCACCTGCCTCCATTCTTTAATAACAGTTTTTAATAGTTATTTTGGTCCATTGTCCCTATTCTTTCTATACCAGTGAGCTCATGACTGGGCACCATGGCTCACGCCTGTAATCCTGGCACTCTGGGAGGCCAAGGCAGGTTTGAGACCAGTCTGAGCCAGAGGGAGATCTTGGGCGTTGTGGTGGGCCCCTGTAGTTCTAGCTACTGGGGAGGATGAGTCAAGAGAATAGCTTGAGCCCAAGAGTTTGATGTTGCTGGCAGCTGTGACACCAGGGTACTCTACCGAGGGTGACAAAGTGACTCTGTCTCAGAAAAAAACACAAAAACTGAGCATATGCAGAGATTCTTTTTTTTTTTGAAACAGAGTCTCACTATGTCACCCTCACAGCTCACAGCAACCTCAAACTCTTGGACTTAAGCAATTCTCTTGCCATAGCCTTCCAAGTAGCTGGGACTACAAGTACCCACCACAATGCCCAGCCATTTCTTTGTTGTAGTTGTCATTATTGTTTAGCATACCCAGGCTGGGTTCAAACCTGCCAGCCCTGGTGTATGTGGCCAGTGCCCTTATCACTGAACTATGGGCACCGAACCCATGTGCAGAGATTTTTTTCTTCACTTAGCTTCAGGAATATATTCCAGTCTTTATTCTCCATCAACATTTCTGGCTCTTTCTTCCTAATCCCCTTTGTTGGATCTTTCTCATCTCTCAGACCTCTGAACACTGTAGTTATCCAAGACTTCTTTCTTCTCCTCTATTTACATTCATAGCTGAGAGGTTCTGGCATAGAACCGGGGTGAGGGTTCATAGGAAAGGAGAGATCAATCCTGTCAGGATTGAGAATTCCTTTCCCACAGTATCTTGAGTGATTTGATTCAGGCTGGTGGTTTTAAAATGCCATCTCTATATGGATAACTCTTAAAAATCAAATCTCTAGCCTTGAACTTTATCATGAACTCCACACTCAAACGTCCTGCACAACATCTCCATTGGGATGTATAACAGACAACTCAAACTAAACATGTCCCCAACTGAACTCTTGATTCTTAACACTCTCTAACCAGCTTGACCCACAGCCTTTTCCATTGCCGTTAATGGCAACTCCATCCTTGTTGCTTAGGACAAAATACTTAATGTCAATCTGATTTTCCTTTATAACTTCCATGTTACACATCAGCAAATCTTGTTGGCCTTATATTCAAAATGCAGATTATCCAGAATCCAGCCATTTTTTACCACCGCCACTGCTACTACTTTAGCCTAAGTTATCGTCAAACAATATCTAACTAGTTTCAGAGCTTCTACCCTAGCCCCTTCCACCAGAGCTGCCAATTCACATAACACCTGGAGTGAACCTTTTAAAATGTAAATTAGATTACATCACTCTTCTACTCCAGACATTTCAGTGGTTTCTCATGTTATGCAGAATAAAATCCAATTTCTTGATACGGTATACAAGGCACTCATGATCAGGTCCCTGGCTTTCTTTCTTATCCAATACTTTACTTCTCTCTCTCAGTGCCAGTCTCATTGGTTTCTTCCTGTCTCTCAAATTAATCAAGGAGGTTCTTGCTTCAGATATTCTGCATGAAATTTTTGCCTGGATTTCTCTTTCTCTAGATACCCCCCTTTTCATAAAGGTATTGCTCAAATACTACCTTCTCAAAAATAATTTCCCTGACCACCCTACTTAAATAAGCCCTTCCCATCTCCCATCACTATCTATTCCCTTATCTTGCTTTATTTTTAATGTATTTAAATTTTTATTAATTTGTTATTATGTGTATCTCCTACTATAATGTAAACTTCATAGTAGCAGGGATTCTGTATTTGTGTTCACCAATAATTTTCCAGCATCCAAAATAGTGCCTGGCACCTAATAAAGGCAAAAACATTATCTCTTCAATGAATCAGTGAATGAATGAGGTTAAATATGACTAATAGGGCTCGGCGCCTGTGGCTCAACAGGCTAAGGCGCCAGTCACGTACACCTGAGCTAGCGGGTTTGAACCCAGCCTGGGCCCGCCAAACAACAATGATGGCTGCAACCAAAAAATGGCCGGGCGTTGTGGCGGGCATCTGTAGTCCCAGCTACTTGGAAGGTGGAGGCAGGAGACTTGCTTGAGCCCAGGAATTGGAGGTTGCTATGAGCTGTGATGCCACAGCACTCTATCCAGGGTGACAGCTTGAGGCTCTGTCTCAAAATAAATAAATAAATAAATAAATAAATAAATAAATAAATAAATATGACTAATAGGATTAACAAACATGCTGAAACCTTAAAGAAAGAAGTGCTACAGAGATTTATGCAGAGCAGTCATTAAATAATTTGGGTGTACATTGCCTTTTCTGTTTTAATAATCAAAAATTAAATTAATTATTTCTTATAAAGTGGCATAATTTAAGAACATTTGATGGCGTATTGTTTTAGTACATGTAACAATTGGCAAGTATTTGATGGGCATGTTGAGAACTCAATCACTGAGTTTAGAAGATGTTACTTTACCAATTGATATTGTTTATATTCTAAGTTATGTATCATTTAATTTATACTCCTAATAAAGATTCCATGAGGAATCTTTAATAAGGAGCTTTTCTACTTTGTTTCCCCTGCCTCCTGAAATTTTCAATTTCAACTCATGCTTTCTTTTTTCAACTGTTTGTATCATGATAGATATAAAATATATCAACCATTGTACATGTATTAGCCATCAACTAGGAGCTCACTGTATATTTATTTAATAAATAAATCAGTGAAAGTATGAATGTAATTCTATATTTGTCTCAATGTTATATCAGTTCAATAGGGAACTTTGTGACATTAAAGCTTATGTGCTATAGAAACAAAAATAAGATCAGTGGTTATCTAGAGCTGGGGATGGAGTGGGAAGTCACTATAAATGGATATGGGATGACTTTCGGGAATGACGAAAATGTTCTAAAACTGAATTGTGGTGAGGTTGCACAATTCTAAACATTTACTAAAAGACACTGAACACTTGCAACAGGTGCATTTTATGCCATGAAAATTATACCTTAATAAAACTTTTTTTCTTTTCTGAGACAGAGTCTTACTCCATTGCCTTGGGTAGATTGCCATGGCATCACAGCTCACGGCAACCTCAACCTCTTAAGCTTAAGCAATCCTGTTGCTTTAGCCTCCGAAGTAGCCAGGATACTACACTTCATCTTAGCCAAAAGGCCGAGACGCAATGAGTAGCTGGGATAAATAGGCACTCATGACAACACCCAGATAGTTTTCTATTTTTTAGTAGAGACAGGGGTCTCGATCTTGTTCAGGCTGGTCTCAAACTTTTGAGCTCAGGCTATCCACCAGTCTCGGCCTCCTAGGATTACAGATCTGAGCCACTGTATCCAGTCCTAATTAAAATTTTGTGTAGCAGTTCAGGATATTGCAAGTACTACAAAAACCAATGCATACAAAAGAAAATTTAGGAACAAATATATCCACTGTCTCTAAATATTAATTTGGGCCAAATTTGATATATAGCAACAATATATCTTTCACAGAATAGTGCTTACAAATGAAAATGTTTGATTATTATCATAGTGACAAGTAATTATAAATCCCAAACTATCTGATTTCTATAAGCAAAACACACAAGAATTTTGAATATGATTTCTGAAAATATTTTTGTCTGTAATATTTTTTTTCTTTTTTGAGACGGAGCCTCAAGCTGTCACCCTGGGTAGGGTGCTGTGGTATCACAGCTCACAGCAACCTCCAGCTCCTGGGCTCAAGCGATTCTCCTGCCTCTGCCTCCCAAGTAGCTGGGACACAGGCACCAGCCACAACGCCCAGCTATTTTTTGGTTGCAGCCGTCATTGTTGTTTGGCAGCCCGGGCTGGATTTGAACCCACCAGCTCAGGTGTATGTGGCTGGCACCTTAGCAGCTTGAGCCACAGGCACCAAACCTCTATAAATATTTTGATTCTAGTACAATGTTTAGCTACATTTCAATATATAATTTGTTCCTCAAACTCAAATATAATACATTCTATTTACTTTATTAGCATATCATACTTTTCTCAAATAAGTAAAACTGAGTAGCATTTCAAATGACAAAAATAAGGGTCTGGGCTCCACGCCCGTAGCACAGTGGTTATGACACCAGTCACCTACACAGGCTGGTGGGTTCGATCCCATCCTGGGCCAGCTAAACAACAATGACAACTGCAACAAAAAATAGCCGGGTGTTGTGGTGAGTACCTGTAGTCCTAGCTTCTTGGGAGGCTGAGGCAAGAGAATGCATTAAACCCAAGAGTTTGAGGTTGCTGTAAGCTGTGATGCCACGGCACTCTACCGAGGGCAACATAATGAGACTCTGTCTCGAAAAACAAACAAAAAAAGTCCGTATTTTATGAATATCTGAAGTACACAATAGAATTAAACTTTATATTTAATAATACAATGATCTAAAATAATTTTTTACTTTTTTTTTTTTTTTTTTTGTAGAGACAGAGTCTCACTTTATTGCCCTTGGTAGAGTGCCGTGGTGTCACACTGCTCACAGCAACCTCCAACTCCTGGGCTTAGGCGATTCTCTTGCCTCAGCCTCCTGAGTAGCTGGGACTACAGGCGTCCGCCACAACATCCCACTATTTTTCTGTTTTGCAGTTTGGCCGAGGCTGGGTTTGAACCCGCCACGTTCGGCATATGGGGCCGGCACCCTACTTTTTTTTTTTTTTAGTCAGTCTCACTATGTTGCCCTCGGTAGAGTGCTGTGGCATCACAGCTCACAGCAACCTCAAACTCTTGGGCTTAAGCAATTCTCTTGCCTCAGCCTCCCAAGTAGCTGGGACTACAGGCACCTGCCACAATGCCCAGCTATTTTTTTGTAATAGTTGTCATTGTTGTTTAGCAGGCCCGGGCTGGGTTCAAATCCACCAGCCTATAACTGTATTAGTCAGGGTTTTACAAAGAAATAGAATAAGTAGGGGATATACTATGTGTGACACACACACGTGTGTATATGTGTGTGTGTGTGTGTGTGTGTGTGTGTATATATATATATATATATATATATAAATATTTTATATACATATATACATAGAGAGAGACATTTTTTAAGGAACTGGCTACCACCATTGTGTGGCTAGAAAGTCTGAAATCCGCAGGGCAAATGAACAAGCTGGAGATCCAGGCAGGGCTTGATGCTACACTCTGCTATTTTTTTTTTCTGAGACAGAGTGTGGCACCCTGACTAGAGTGCTGTGGCATCATAGTTCATAGCAACCTCAAGTGCTTGGGCTCAAGGGAATGTCTTGCCTCAGCTTTTCTATTTTTAGTAGAGACGGTGTCTTGCTCTTGATCAGGCTGGTCTTGAGCTCCTAAACTCAAGCAATCCACCTGCCTCAGCCTCTCAGAGAGCTAGGCTTGCAGGCATGAGCCACCGCGCCCAGCCTGATGCTATAGTCTTGAGGTAGAATTTCTTTTTCTTCAAAAAACCTCAGTTTTTGCTCTTAGGCCTCCATTGCATTGGATTATACCCACCCACATTATTGATATCATCTATTTTACTTAGTAAACTGTAATATTAGTGATTACATTAATACAGCAAAGCAATATTAGTGATTCATTAAAAAGCTGCATATGACAGCCTAGATGAGTCGATATGTAAAAAGAGCCATCACAATAACTGTGTGTACAAAAATCACAAAATGGTTTCCTTTATCGTCTTAAGAGGACTTTTAAAAATGATCAGTTGCTACAAAAGGGTTCAATTATAATGCATAAATGAATAAAAATGCTCACAGCCACTGATCAAGAGCAATGGCTTTTCAAAATGTCATGAACAGAAATGCTGATATCTAAGAAAGGTAAAAATACAGTTTTATAGGTATTTGGAGCCTCTGGAAGCCCGCCCAATACAGTTTCCTGATATCCCTGACAACACACCTCCTGGGAACCCTAGAATATTACAGTGCATTTGTGAAAACTGTTGATGTATCCAAACCGTTAACTCCAATGTCTCTGAAATAAGGCAAATAACAAAAATGAGCAAAGCCCATCAAGAATTGGCACTCTGGGCTCAACACCTGTAGCTCAGCAGCTAGGGCACCGGCCACATATACTGGGCCTGGAGGGTTGGAATCTGGCCCAGGCCTGGCAAACAACAATGACAACTACAACAACAACAAAAAATAGCCGGACACTGTGGCGGAGGATTGGGGGTGGGAGGGAGTTTGAGGTTGCTGTGAGTTGTGACACTATGGCACTCAACCGAAGGCAACACAGTAAGACTCTGTCTCAAAAAAAAAAAAAAAAAAAAAAAAGAGAGAGAGAATTGGCACTTGGCACTTGGCTGTATTGCAAAGGAGACATTTGGGAATCTTAGGGACTATTAAGCCACAATGTATAGTTACTTCTCAGCTCTTGCTAATTGTTACCCTAAAAGAATGTTGCCAGGTATCCTAAAGTTTCAATTGCTGAAAAAGAGGATTTTTATGTAAGATTTCTTGATTAATTTGTCACTGATTTTATTTTTTATTTACTTTTTTATTTTTTGAGACAGTCTCACTTTGTTGCCCTTGGTAGAGTGCCATAGCATCATAGCTCATAGCAACCTCATGCTCTTGGGCTCAAGTGATTCTCTTGCCTCAGCCTCCCAAGTAGCTGAGACTACAGGCGCCCACCACAATACCTGGTTATTTTGAGAGACAGGGGTCTCGCTGTTACTCAGGCTGGTCTCCAACCGGTGAGCTCAGGCAATCCACCAACATCAGCCTTCCAGAGTGCTAGGATTACAAGCATGAGCCACTGCGCCCGGCTCTGTCATTGATTTTAAAAGAAGTTTAACACTTTATAGAACATATAAAACTTGTAGGCTATATTTAACTACCTATTTGCTGTGTCTGTTGTTTAGCATCAGTACCAAATCATTTTTCAATTGGTCAACTGTAGATAGCATTTTTCTTTCTTTCTTTTTTTTTTTTTTTTTTTTTGAGACAGAGCCTCAAGCTGTCACTCTGGAGAGAGTGCCTTGGCATCACAGCTCACAGCAACCTCCAATTCCTGGCTCAAGCAAGTCTCCTGCCTCTGCGTCCCAAGTAGCTGGGACTACAGGTGCCCGCCACAACACCCGGCCATTTTTTGGTTGCAGCCGTCATCATTTGGTGGGCCCAGGCTTGATTCGAACTCGCCAGTTCAGGTGTACGTGGCTGGCGCCTTAGCCCATTGAGCCACAGGTGCCGAGCCATTTTTATTTCCAATATTTTCCATTGCCAATTCATTCTTAACATGCATAAAATTTAGAATTTTTTTTTTGGTTTGTTTGTTTTTGGCCAGGGCTGGGTTTGAACCCACCACCTCCGGTATATGGGGCCAGAGCCCTATTCCTCTGAGCCACAGGTGCTGCCCTAAAATTTAGAATTTTTTTAAATTATAAGATGAAAACTCAAAATAAATACTTCTGTTACTGGTCAATATCTGCATTTGGTAATTAAATGAAACCTTTCCTATATTAAAAGCTACTATCTTCACCCAATTAAATTTTACTAGATTTTTTTTCTAACACATACACAAAATTACTTAAGTAGCACTTAAGTAGGAGAAAACAAGCTCCAAATTTCACAGTTCTATTAGCAACTTGACTTAAGATTTTGAAATTTTTAGATAATTAAATGAGATACAATTTTAAAGAAATTAATTAGAGGCTGTTCTTATTCTCCTTACTTCCCCCTACACACACACACACACACACTCTCTCTCTCTCTCTCAAAATGAACAGAGTGAACACCAATATAAAATTCTAGTTCTCATAATTATAAACACTCTCGACACTAACAGCAAAACACACTA
>CAUYRH010089422.1:0-36866 GCA_963574655.1 Perodicticus potto | reverse complement strand
GGTTCGAATCCAGCCCGGGCCGCCAAACAACAATGACGGCTGCAACCACTTGGGAGGCGGAGGCAAGAGACTCGCTGGAGCCCAGGAATTGGAGCTTGCTGTGAGCTGTGATGCCACGGCACTCTACCCAGGGTGACAGCTCGAGGCTCTGCCTCAAAAAAAAAAAAATGAAAGAAATAGAATAGCAAGTGTTACAGTACATCACACATACTAAGGGTATCATTTTGTGAGAAATTTGTTTTGTATATGTATATATGCACATGTATATGTACATGTGTTTATTTATGGTCCTGGTGCAAAACATGTCTTATTGAGAATTGAGGTCAGCAAAAGCCATAGGACTAGCTGCTATTTTGGATCCCCAATTATGTATGAGGGTTTACTATTGTTAAACACGAACTGCTACTTATTTCTTAAATGACATTTATTTATGCTATTTGTGTGAGCCAGGTAATTCAAGGCATGGGAAGGACACCTCTTTTATGCCAATTTTGTGGGTGAGAAATTAATAGTCACTGCTCCTTATGAAAAAATACACCCCCAAATTCAATGATATTCCCTAATCTAGTTCCCTCTACCTGCTTAATGGAGCTAGTGATGGTGGGCCCAAGATGGCAAGTAGTGACAGGATTTTCTCCTGAGTCTAGGTGGGTGATGCAGCACTCAACAGCAAGCTCTGTGATCTCCTGCTCTCCAAATATGGCATCTATGTACAGGCTATCAACTACCCAACCGTCCCGAGGGGTGAGGAGCTCCTGCGCCTGGCACCCTCCCCCCACCACAGCCCTCAGATGATGGAAGATTTTGTGGGTACGTTCTCAATATGGAGGCTGTAGAGCACTCTCCCTCCACTTAGCTCCAGGATCTGAAGAAGTTGAGAGGACAGGGACCATTCAGTTAAAAAGTTATTTCTGGAACATCTATTATGTGCCATCCCCTATACTACAGTCTCAAATGAATGAGAAACAGACCCTAGGACTATAAGGCTTCGATTTGGTCGAGGACACCATGGTAGACACAGTCACATAAAGGGGGGATGAAAGCTTAACAAAGGCAGTGCATGTGGTGGTTTTTGGAACAGAGAGGAGGGCCCTGACCCAGTCTGGAGGATTTAGAACAGGTTTTCTAGTGGAAGTGTCAGTTGAGTTGAGTTTTGCAAGCTGAGTGGTATTGGGTAAAAGGTATGAAAGAGATGTTCCTAGTAGAGGGGAAAGCATGAAGAAAGACAAGAAGAGGATGAGAAGCAACTGGCGATTTATTAATAATAATAAGCAGGTGTCATTGGGATCTAGGGTAGTCGGAATGGAGTTGGGGGTACAGTGTCAATCTATGATCTACAAAGACAACACAACGCAAAACAGGGACTAGATTGAGAGGCTTGTAGAGCCGAATAGTTTGAGTTTTGCCTAGAAAATTCTAGTTTAGTTTAGCCAATTTGCCAGGTTTGCTGTATTTTCATTGGGTGCAGTTCTATGGCATAGCAGAGGAGCCAGACACAGGTATATAGTACAATATGATGGGCTCTATGGTTCTAGGAGATGGATGGAGTGACCTCATTACAGTTGGACAGGGTGGGAAGGATGAAATTGGAAAAGCTTTGTAGGTGAGGAAATTTTTCTTTTGCATGTTGAAGTATGTGTGAATATGGTGTAAGGGTATTCCAGAATTAGAGAATTCCAGGAGCAACGACCTAGAGATAGGAAAGAGAGTTCAAGGAAGATAAGGATGAAAAAGTAAGTAGGCACCATTTATTCACTTAAAAACATTACATAATTCCGGCCAAGCACTGTTCTAAACATGTACAAACTTATCTAATCCTCACAACAACCTCATTAGGTAGAGATGCTTCCCTCATTTTCATTTTGTAACGTGGGAATTGAGGCATAAAAATATAAATTCACAGGCCTAAGGTCATAGAGCTACTAGGTTGGAACTAGGGATCTGTCTGTATCTCTGTGGTCATAACCACTAGATCTGCTGCCTCTCTAACCTGATAACCCAGACTCCCAGGCCTTTAGTTCAGTTTTCTTCATTGCTCTTGGTTTCAACATTAGAGCTTTCAGTTGTCCGAATTTCCACATAGGCTGGGCTTTTGCAGGAATGATATGAGAGGTATCCACCATGGCTCCAATAGTCCCACAATCCCACAGCCAACCCACACTTAAATGTTGCAAATGGTCGCTCAAATATGTTTTCTTTTCTACCCTACCACTTCTTAAGTCCATGTCAACATGATTTCTTCTTAATTTTTCTGCTCCTCTCTTGTTCCTCTTCAATACCTTCTGCATATTGACCACCCAAGAGTTTTCTAAGAACTTGAATAGATGGCTCTCTTACTTAAATCCATATTGCCCAGACTCTACAGCAGTATTCTCCAAGGTGAATTATGCAATATGACCTTATAAGGTGAGGGACTAGAGTACATTAGAATGTTATGTTTATTTTTAATCTTAAGAATAGGAAAGTAAGCATTACTGATAGTGATCTTTAACATACTGATTGACAATGAAACAATGTATATAGTACATAAATAAATATCCAGGATTAGAGGTACACGACACAATGTTTGTACTAATAGGGATATATATTCCAACATTTGGAAATAAATGATTGGCTTACAGACAGAGTCAAAGCTCCTTGGCATGGGATTCAGTGCCTACCACGTGGTCATCTCTGTGCCCTCACCCCTTTCCCACGTGCATTTATTTCACCAACTATACCATATTGACTCCTACTTCTCTTTCAAAAAATATTTACCAAGTACCTACTGTGTGAATATGTCATTCTAGATGATGGGAATCTATTAGTAAAAAAAAAACAGCGACAAAATTACTGCTCTTCTGGAGATTATAGTCTAGTGGAATGGGATAGTCAAAGAATATTTTAAAAATAAACAAATTGAATACCATATTAGTTATAAATGCTATGGGAAAAAAATAAAGAACTATAAGGGATATTTTATTTTATTTTATTTATTAATTTTTTTTTTTTTGCAGTTTTTGGCCGAGGCTAGATTTGAACCCACCACCTCCAGCATATGGGTCCAGCACTCTACTCCTTTAAGCCACAGGCACTGCCCAGGGATATTAAAACTAGTCCCAGCCCCCAGGGGCTAGTTCAGAGGTGACTACAGTATTACAGTAGCAAGGGTAGAAACTATTGAGGTGATACTTGAGCAAAGATTTAAAGGAGATGAAGGAGTTAATTGGGCCTACCCAATTTCCCTATCTAAGGGAAATGCATCCTAGGTGGAAGTAGCAGCCCAAGGCATGGAAGACACAGAAGTATTACTTGTCTTACTGAGGAATGGTAAGATGAGTGTGAGCAGTGGTGTAAGCAGGTGGGATACAGAAAAGTTGAGTAGACAGAGGCAATGCAGAGCCAAAGTGTTATATGCCATTGGAAGGATTTTGACTTTTAGTCACAGCCCTTAGAAGGACCTGAATAGAGGACTGACTTATTTGATTCAGGCATTTAATTGAATTGTTCTGAGTTCCATGTTGAGAATACATTGTAAGGGAGCAAGAATGAAAGCAGGAAGACCCAGTAGGAGGCTACTGTAACATTTCAGATGAAAGACAATGTTGGGTAAGATGTGATGATGGCAATGGAGGTGATAATAAGTGGTCAGATTTTGAAGGTGGAGCCAATGGTATTTGTCGATAGATTAAATGTGGGATAGGAGAGAAAGAAAATTAAAGGATGGCTATGAAATGTTTGGACTGAACAACTGGAATTGCCATCAACTGAGATGGGAAGGGCGGAAAGTAGAGCAGGACTGATGGAAGGTAGAGACATGAATAGCAGCTCAGTTGTACTCATAAGCTAGAGATGCCTGTTAGACATACAGGTGAAAATGCTGAAAGCTCACTGGATAGAAAAGTCTGGAAATCAGTAGAGACGTCTGGGCTGGATATGAAAATTTCAGAACCGTTAGCATAGAGATGGTGCTTAAAGCCATTACACTAGATAAGATTACAAAGGACATGAGCATAGGAAAGAATAAGGACAGCGCCCTGGCATATACCTGAGGCACTTCTTAGAGTTGAGTCAGGTTCCCTCCTTTGATTCTCACTCTGTCCCAGACCTGGTCATAGCATCTAGAGAATAGTGTGATTACTGTCAGGATCATCTTTCCTTACCATGCTAGAAGTTTCCAGATAATTAGCTTCTCCAGTCATAGCACATCCTATACTTAGGGAGTGGTCCAGGGCAGGACAACTTCAAATTATGTTAAAAGACAGCTTCCCAATCTATCATACATCCTGGCACCCATAGAAAAATGTCAACATTTATGGCACACACTGGAGCAGAAAGGAGGTTATTTCTGGCCCTGAAGCACCTCGAAGTGTTGAGGGTACCAATATCTTGGCCTATATGTACTGTGACATGGGGATTTGAAAGATGTAGTCTTAACTAATTATTTTTCTCTCCTTCCCCTAACACCTTCAGGGAAGCTGCTGGTAGCCTGGAATGAGTTGGGACTGCCCCTTCAGGATATGTCTGTGGCTGCCTGCAATTTCTGTCACCGTCCTGTGCACCTCGAGCTCATGAGTGAGTGGGAGCGTTCCTACTTTGGGAACATGGGGCCTCAATATGTCACCACCTATGCCTGAAAATCCAGCTGCCTTGGACCCCACCCTACCTGTACTGCATTTGGGGCTGGACTTCCTCCTGTCCTCTGCTTTGTTGTGTGCCTCTAGCTGACTGAAGTCTAAAAATAAAGAGCAAATTGCAGCACTTTTAGTCCTTTATTAGACAGAAAACAGACAACTGCACTATACCTGACTCCCTCCTACAAGTGGCAGATGCATGAGGAAACCAGATCACTTGCTGGCCTGAGCATCTCATTTTACTGATAGGGAAACTGAGATCCAGAAAGAGCAAGGAAAGTCCAAACACTATGCATGAGTTGCACAAACAGCTAGGACACATGGTAGACTTGTTAGAATTGGCTGTAAACCCAGGGATTTACTCTTCACTGGTAGACCAGACATTTGGGCCTTGGCTAGCCTTAGAAGCCAGAAGACAGAGTCAGCCCTAACCAAACGCCTGGAAAGGAGTGGTTCCCAAAACTGAGGAAGTATTTTCCAGAAGGGGGAATAGATGTCTTCATCAATCCATTATCCCCTTTCCCTCACGCAGCATCTTATAGAATAAGACTCACCAGCCCTGTTTTCAAAGGTGATACAAGAAGCTCAGCTATAGCAAGCACCATATCTAAGGCAATGCTCCCAACCTTTCCAGGTCATAGTACACAGGAAACATGTGCATGGTATAGTTGGGCTAATGGCCTTGCTTGACAAGGAAGCAATATTCCCTGAGACTTGTGTGATCCCATGACCTGCCTGGAAACTCTGAGGGACGAGAGCCCCATTTCTTTCCACTCTATAATCCATTTGTGGCACCGGTGGAACACAATCATTGGGAAGTTGTGGTTTAAGGCTACACAACCTATTTCCCTTGCTGATCTAATATCAGCAGTGCAGAGAACCCCTACAGCCAAGCAGAGCCCTTTATGATAAGTACCACTCCTCTCTCTTCCTCTCTCCCTAGGAGTTATATGATCAGGCTGCAGGCAGCTGGCAAACCAAGTACTGAGATAGCTTCTCTGACTCAACTTTATGGAGTATTCAATGTGGTACCCTCAAACAAAGACACAGACTTTATACATAAATACATTTCCCAGCAAGGACAGAAGGGTTTAAAAATCACAACTTCCTGACATGGCTGATTCCCATGTACTGTGACAGGAAGGTGTGTCACAGGATTAAGGTACAATAAGCTTCACCAACAAGGAGGAGCTAGGCAGGAAGAGAGAGAAAGAGAAAGGTTGAGAGGAGGAAGAGAAATAGGATGAGAAAAAGGAAGTAGAGGGAAGAAGAGAAAGAGGAAGAGGACAAAAGAGCCCTGGACAAAACACTGGCAGCTCAGTAGGAGGAGAGCTGTGCAGGAGTGACTGTGCCAGACATCCCGAGGCCTCAGTTGGTTTATCTGGGTCTGCCCCAGAGGAAGAAGTTGCAGCAAGAGGAAGGATGAGTGGATGGACCCTGAGGTCTAGCACATATGTAGAAGTAGCGACCCAGGTTGGGTCCTGGCTTCTTCACAGTATGCATCACACATGTCTCCCTGTGGCCACCCCTACAGAGGGGTGTTGAAATGGGGTCCCCCAGCACAGGTTTCCAGAATGAAGTTCGTACCTCCTTCTCATCTTTGTCCTCTGAAGCCTTGGCCTGCTACTTTGCCACTTTGGTTGTTGCCTCCTCTTCTGAAGTCTTTGGGATAATGAGGGCACCCATAAGTGGCAAGCTAGGTAATTCTAAGTCAGGAGAGACTTGGGGATGACAGGAAGATGGCTGGAAGGAGCTCTTCAGATTTTTCTGGCCTCTGCTGGAGCCAGCCTGATTGGGCTGAGACCTGGTTGAGAGTAAGTACACAGTCTTTGTTTTGGCACTTCTGCACCCTGGTTTGCTGAGCTGCAGTGCTACCTGCTCCAAAATAGGATCTTGTTCAAGAGGAACTAAGAAGTGAAGGATCTTGAGCTGGGTGCCTACAAACTCAGGAAGGAAGCGGGTGTAAAGAGGTGGGCACTGTTTTGCAGGCACAGAGGACATGCTTAAGACTGAACCCACAGGGCAGTGATCAGAGCCCATCACCTCATGCAGCAGAAAGGAGGCCTGGAAGATGTCTATGACCAGAGCCCTATTACCCAGCACATAGTTAAGTTGAGAGCCATAGTTGAGATGGCAGGCACCAGTGACCACTAACTAGCAGGTGAAGGCCCTTTTCTGTTTTGGTTGGAAGTAGCAGTAGCTATCAATGAAGGGCTTTTACATAGGGGCTAGACTGGCAGCCCAGGTTACTGAGCAAGCCATCCATCCATTTGCATACTGGGTTCTCTTCAAAACTTTCCTGGGGGAAGGGGAAAGGAAAGAAGAGAGAGAGAACTAGATTTCCAGAACAGAAAGGGACACAGACTAACAGCTTCATTTTACAAATAAGAAAATTTTGTCCCAAAGAGAACTACTGCTAAAGGTCACATAACCCAGCACCAGCACAACTGGAATTCCAATTTCCATCCTTTTCAAAAGTCCATACCTCTTTTTCCCTCTGCACCTGTTGCAGCATTTGTTCATAAATGCCAAATCTGAGAATCTGCTATTCATTTAATCAAAGCAATTCCCAGAATTTCTTTTCAAAATAATGGAAAACAGGAAGCTAAAAGTGTTTGCCCCTGGGAAGTAAGGCTGGGGTTAGGAGTTAGGAAGACTGTAGGCTTTTCATTTTTACCCTTTGATGCTATTTGGTTTATGTGGCGTGTGTCAAGGCCCTCAATTTCCAGTCTTCCCTTGTGAGCTGAGAAGCTTCAGGGATCCACGTCTGAATACTTTCTTTGGCTCTGATCTCCAGTCCATCCATCTAACCATCCAAACCACCCATTCATCCAAGCATCCAATCCACCCACTCATCAATGCCAAAAATGTCCACAGAATACCTATAATGTGCCGGGCACTATGCTAGAACAAAGTAGAAATGTATCTACTCCTGAGGACCAGAGATTACATTTTGGGAAGTAATCTATAGCTGAGATGTGAAGTCTGTAGAAGGAAGGTGCAGCATACCTAAAAGATTTGATGGGAGACCAGACTGAGGATAAGAGTATCAGTAGGTGACTACTATAGTCCATTCAAGCAAGAAATGATGGTCACTTGGATTAGGATGGTGCCAGAGACAGAGAAATGAAATTATGAGATTATTAGGAGTTAGTATCAACAGTACTTGCTGACTAACTGAATATGGGAAGGGAGGTAAGGAAGAGAAACAGTTCTAGCACAATTTTTAGGCTTTTTGTTGGAGCAATCAAGGGTATTATGGTCTACTTAGAAGACTAGAAGAGCCAGTCTGGTGTGAAGGGGACATGTTCTACTATTTTGGGATAACTGCATATGTCGTCTGAACTAGTAGTATTAGTTCTCTTTTCCTGGAAGGAAAAATGAAGAAGGTATACTTGAGAGATCTAGGATAGCTCTGAACTAAGTAGAGAAGGCATAAAGGTATATTATAATAACATAGGAAGCCAAAAGGACAGATGTAGAGAATGCCTGATGAGGAATGAGGCAAAGTGAGGCCTGAAGGCTTGCACTTTGTTGTGCTCACCTCCCCACCCCCTACATCACCACCACCATTCTCTCATTTCAACTCATTTTCCTACCTGGTAACCATAGCTATATTTATGCAGCTCCTCTGCAAACTAACCAAAGAATGTTCCCATGGCCCCATCTCTGAGCCAAGCCCAGTGCTGAGTTGGACTGTGCCAGAGTTAAGTTACTAATCCACTTCCAACCTCACCCAGGAGGCAATCCAAGATGAGGAATGGCTTTTAGATTCTAAGCCAGTGGTTCTCTAGCCTGGCTGCACAATAAATCACCCTGGGGGCTTTTAAAACACACCATTACTTTGGTCCTATGCCCAGGAAATTCTGATATCATTGGTCTGGACTGTTGCTAAAGTATTGATATTTTTGCTCTAATATGCAGTCAGGGGTTGAGAACCATTGTTATAGAACAGTGATTTTGAACCTGTGTGCCATGAGATAATCTTACATGTGCCACAAAAAATTTTAAAGATCATTAATTAAATTATGTTTAAAAGAAATTCAAAGTACAGTAAGTATACTGTTTTCTTTTCTTTCTTTCTTTTTTCTTTTTTTTTTTTTTTAGATTTAAGTGTTTTGTGGAAGTTTAACTATAGGCATCAGTGTGTCATGAGATAAAAAAGGTTGAAAAGCACTGGCCTAAAGGACAAGAGGTTCATCTAAGAAAACCTTAGGAGGGGAGGGATGTCCATGAATTTGGTGCACAGTGAGAAAATCCAGATTGAGAACAGCTTTTGCAAGGGGCAATGAAAAAACCTGTCTGGAGAGCATGGAGTGGGCAGGGATACTGATGATAGAAATGGAGATGGGGCACAAACTAAAAAGACCCTTAAGTGCCAGACCTCTATGCTTTCTCTGGATTCCAGAGGTAACATGGAGTTTATTAAGGGTTCATGAGCAGGAAACAGTGTGCTAGGGAAATGACCAAGGCAATGTGGGATTCAAATCCTTCATAATCTGGCCCCCAAAGGATTCTCCAGCCAGACCTTCTGCCACTCACCTCCTTTCTAACAAGAATAGGATTTTCAGTTCTGAAAACTTTGCCTTGCTAGAATGCTTTGCTTCTCTAATCCCAAATCTCTATTGTATTTTATCTTTTAAAATTCAGCCATTTTCAGCTGCCTATCCTGATATCCAGGCTTACCTAGGAATCCAATCTCTGAGCTCTAGAATCCTGAGATAGCATCTGTGTCATAGCCCTAAAGATACCATTCTACAACCATGTGTCTATAGTCCATCAGAGACTTCTGAGGGGCTAAGAGCTGGACCTGACTCCTGAGTCCCCAGCATGTGACTAAGGGCCAGGCCAAGGATAAGGTCAGTGATATCTACTCAATGAACGACCAGTCCTCTCTGTTTTTCCATAAAGGAAGCTGCTCCCATGCCTAAAACCCAGGATTGATTGGCTGGGTGAATAGAACTGCAGTTAGGAGTGAAGCCAGGTACTTAGAGGGTGCCTTACCAGGTTGACTGTGTCCCAGCAGTTAATGGGGGTGGTGGGCTGTGTTCTCAGAATGATCACATGGCTGAAAAATACAACATGGGATTATCAACTAGATATTCAAGAAAGGAAAGCACTAGTTCTTGTCACTTCCCACATTAGGCCTCTTCTCCACTAGCTACTCAGAGCAGTCTACTTCTCCAATCTTAACACATCATTACTTACTGCCTTTCACACCTGATTAATCTAATTCTGATCCCCACAGGTGGCGCTGTTCCCTATTTCACATGACTGTCTCACTAATCGCTACCCAATGGCATCTTTCTCATCCTTCAAGCTGAGCTCAGATACCACTTAGTCTAGGAAGCATCACTTGATTCCTCTATCCAACCCTCACTTTCTTATTCCTCCCTGGAACAGGACTTTCATTTTCCCCCAGGCACTTTACCATCATCATCTCATTTCGTCCTTAAAAACTATTCTGTGAGGTAGGGATTCGTACACTCATTTAACAAAAAGGGAAAACAAAGGCAGGGATACTTTGGGGGCTCACAATGAGTAAAAGCTCAACAAAGCCATGTTTTTTTCACTTTACCTCATCCTCACAGCACTAAAGACAGCAGGGCCTATTCAGGTGGGCATACTAGTGTCTGCCAACTAGGCCATGAAGGACTCTAAGGTTCCATACCTCATCCAATGAAGCATGACACAGGGATGGGCACCAAGGTCAGTCTCAATGGAGCCTTTCGCCCAGGCTTACAGTACCTGCCAGCTGCCAGGAGGGCTTCTGTTTGAATCTTCAGCAAGCAATAGACGTGCATCTTAAAGGGTAACAACTCAGGCTTCCCAGGGTCCTCATGAGGGCAATACACGTTGATTAGGGTCAAGGTCCTCTCCTTCCCTTCCCATGTACTGGGGAGAGATCCCCCAAGAGGGGTCAGTTTTAAGCCATCCCTTCCCTCCCTATATAAGGTCCTCTCCTTCCCTTCCAATATGTTAGGGAGAGACCCCCCCCAAAAAAAGGGGTCAGTTTCAAGCTACCCCTTTCCTCCCTATACCACATGGCTTCCACTTAATGACTGTCAGTGGGATGGAGGAGAAGAGAGGGATTAGAGAGATGCAAATGAATTGGCATGCATACAACTTAGGGACTGACTACCTACCTGTGAGGCAAGGAGAGGTGCATCTGAGATAGCACAGGTAAACCAGATGATGGTGCTACAACTCACAAAGGAAAGACTCCCAGAAATAGAGTCACTTGGAGCAAAAAGTTCAGTTCTGGCTAAGCTGCTTTTGAGGTGTCTGTGGTCCAGGCCAACTTCCCACCGTGAAATGTGAACTGAAGGCTCAGAGGGGAACATGATTTGCCAGCGTGATGTCATAAGCAGCCTGTCTAGGACAACACAACAGGAAAGGCAAATTTGGGAACTTCTTGGTGAATATGTTTATACATATTGCAAGCCTCAGAATCTACACACTCACAGAGTAGCAACAACAGTGCTCAGTGGCATGGAGACACAGACTATCACCAAATCTTGTGCTGTGTGAGGAGGGCCTGGCCCTTACTATCCAGACCATGGAGCTCCTATTAGATGAATTCATCCATATTTCCAGAGCAAACCACATACCCCTTCTGAGTGGCAAGCAGGCCACTGAGGCCTTCTCCAGCCTCCACTGGAGTAGCACAGTCCTTACAAAAGGGGATAAACAGGGTACTCTAAGTAGATCTAGAAGACAATAGCCTGGCACATAGCCTGTCCCACTCCAAATGTCCCCACACAGGTCACCTAAGTTATCTTCATAAAGTGTGGCTCTTTATTTTTTTATGTATTGACAACTCTCCCAACTCAAGGGGCTGACTGAATATGAGGCAACCTGAATATGAGGCAACTCTACTCAAACCCCAGAGGCTTAGTTCTTTCATCTAAAATAGTCATAGAATAGTAGCTAATGTTCTTTTTTTTTTTTTGTAAGCAATTGTGAGGGAGTATATATATATATATTAAATCATAGCTGTGTACATTAGTGCAATCATGGGGTACAGTGTGCAGGCTTCATATACAATCTGAAATATTTTCATCCAACTGTTCAACATAACCTTCATGGGATTTTCTCATTTATTATGTGAACACATTTGTGTTCTGCATTTAGTAGGTTTCACCTGTCCCTTCTAAGATGCACCATAAGTGTGATCCCACCATTAATGTTCTAAGTGTTCTACATTAATATATAATAAGTGCTCAAAAAGTATTAGCTATTATTATCAAACAGACTAATTTATTTAATTATTGTAACATCCCTAGGAGGCAGGCATTATCCTTATTTTATAGCTAAGGAACCTGAGGCACAAAGAGGTAAAAAAAACTTGCCAGAGAGTATACAGTTATGATAAGAGCCATGATTCGAAGCCAGGCAGTCTGGTTCCAGAATTCATACAATTAACTACCATAACACTATACGTCTGAGGTTCAATAGGTCAATTTTGTGTATAAAACCTATGTTTCACATAACTTAATATTATGTGGCTTTAGCTCTATGAACTAAAAGTTTAAATTTCTTATTACCTTATCAAATATTGGAAGCTCTTTCCTTCTATCTCCCCCTATCACTAATTTAAAGGCGCCAGAAAGACCAATTTACCAGAATAGCCACTATGGTTATGGCTGAAGCCGAAATAGGAGTTATAGCCCTCTACAATAGCCAAAGGCTCTGTCAGCACATCCCCTGTGGGGGGAAAAAAAATGTAAGATTAAGCCTCAGCTAAAACTAGGACCCAGGACACACAAATACCTGGAATTAACATTATAAGATAATTCCTTGCACACATCAGAGCCCAAACTGGGAAGAAAATGAAGTATCTATGATTATTGGAGCTAGAAATATAGGAAAGGTCAAAATTAGAAGTCTGGGAAGGGGGGAGAGACTGCGTAGTGTGAGATAGAATCAGAGCTAAGCCTGGGGTCTGGGTAATGGGAGGAACTGAGGGTGGGAAATGGGGGATATAGAAGGAAGTGGAAATTTGAGCCAAGGGTAGAGGTGAGAGGGAGAACTGGGAGATCAAGAATTAGGGGGTCTGATGGGTAGGAGGGAGAGGAAATTAGAGGATGTCTATGCTTGGGATGGGATAGAAGGTGTGGCTTTGAGCTGAGGGGGAGAGATGGGATGGGAATTTGAGGAGCTGAGCTGGGGTCAGGAAGAGAGAATCGGGAGGTCTGACTTGGGTACAGGAGAGAGAGTGTACCTGGGCTGGGGGAGCAGAGAAAATTCCAGGGAATGAGTTGAGGCCAGAGAAAATGTGGTAATTTCCGTGAACAAGGAGGTATCGAGAGGGAGGCAATTAAAGTTCTGCTGAAAACAGGCGATGAAGTAGTAATTAGGGGATCTTGCTGGTGTGGAATGGGGGCTTAAGGGGAGGGGAAAGGGCAAGACTCTAAGAACAGGAAAATGGGAAAGTGAAACGAGATGGGGCAAGGAGCATAAGTTAGCAGGAAAGGGAAAGTCTGACAGGGATCCTAGATTCTTGAGTGCTCACTGGTCACTTTGGTTTCCTGGAGACGGATAATATCAGCATCCAGCTCTTCCAGAATGCGCCCATGGCCATGGTGGCACAGTTACTGGGTTCCTGGTATACTACATCTTGCAGGGGGTCCGAATCCCATTGATGTTCTAGCTCACCACGCGCAACATCTTAGCAAACTAGAACACTTATCAACTCGCACCAAATGAGGCCCAAAGCAGCAAAATAGGTTGCAGCTCGGAAGTCGGCCAAGCCCCACCTCCCAGGAGCGTTTGCGCAGGCGTTCCCGTGCGACCTAGGAAACCACGCAGGGCGGAGCTTGGATTTTCTCAGCTCTCATTGGCGAGAGGGGGAACAGGGCGGACGCTGAAGGGAGCGGATGTCTAGAAGGAAGGAACGGCAAGAGGAAAGTCTCCAGTTGGGCTCCTGCTCTTCTGTTGGGACAGCAGAGACTGCGTTTTTCCTTTCCTTAAAAGCCCCTATGGTGCTTCCAGCTACTTACAAGTGGGATTATGTCACTTTTTAAATTGCGGAATTCTGAGCAAACAACAGAGCGGCCAAAGCCCCGCCCCCAGGCGGACAGCTCTCCCAAGTACACAGATGGCTGAGCCCCAGGAGTACTGGCGCTATGTGCTGGCACTGGGTAGGGCGAGGGAGGTTCTTGGTTGGAGGAGGGAATGCTGAGACCCTCACTACTGGGATAAGGCCTAGGAGGAGGGCCTTTGGCTTTATTGGGGCAGGGGGCAAGAGGAGACTGTCTCGAACTCTCCCTGCAGCCATTATTTGTCTTGTGGCTCATAGCATTGGGAAGAATATGGCTGGACATATACTTGCTCTTGGCTCCATTTCACAAATAAGTAATATTGAAGCTCAGAAAATTTAAGCTCCTGAGCAATACTGTCTCTGATGTATCCATTAATAATTGAATATTGGTTTCAAACTTATAAAATCATTATTGCTAGTAATGCAAGCGCATCAGGATATCACTCTCCTTAAGTATTCCCACATGCACTCTTCGTCCATGGCTGTTCTGTATACATTATCTTATTTCATTCTCAGGACAACATGATGGCTAAGAGTGTTTCAGTGAATTCACTTCAGCCTCACAGAAGTATTAGAACCAGCATTTCAACCGCATCTTAATTAGCTCAAGAATTAGTTTCCTGAGTACGTTTTACCTGACTACTCACTTCCCCAATTAGACCTTTTCCTCCTGTACCCCACAGCACCCTATGGGCCATTCTGTCATAGCACAATGTATAGCTACCATTGATTTCTACTTCTGTTGCCTCTAGTCTGCTAGAAGCTTGAGAGCAATGACCATAACTGAGTAATCTTGTTAGCCCTATCCCCTTATACTGGACACAACATATATTAGGAGGCAATAATTATTGAATAAATAAACAAAGGGCAATAGCAAGAGCATCAACAGGCTTATGGATTATTTTTGACAGCATAAAAATGGAAATAATGGGCATGCCCAATGTCCACAGAAAAGCATGATTTTGCATCTTTAGGGTCCTCACCCAGACTTGTGATGTAATTCTTTTTTCCCATAATTCCACTGCCTTATAGCTATCATCTTCAGTGGCTACAGAAAAGACGCAGCAAACTGCTGTCAGAAAATAATTATGTAATTAACATAAAAATTTGTGTGTCTTGAGCTTTTTCATACTTTGGGAGTTATTAACTCAGCATTGAGTCCTAAGAGTGCAGTAACTAGGACAAAGGAAATGAAATTTTTATTGCTCTTGCTTCATATTAACAGATTGCTTTCCAGTAAGAGATTGTACCTATTTATGCTGAAGACTGATTTGAAACTTAGCCCCAAGGAAATTAAAACCTTGCCTGTCTCAATAGCTGGTTTTAATTTCCCCATTCTGCCATGGCTTGTTAATATTAGTTCTGACCTTTGGGGTAAGGTGAACACATGGTCGGACTGAAGAGAAAAGGCTCCAGTGGCTCAGGAACTTCTTTGGCAACTACAACAGCTGATATTTCAACAGAGCACACCCCACTCCCTTAACAAGGATATTTCTTCAGCTTTTTCAGAGAACCAACGAATTCCTCTGGACTCCCTCTTTGATGCCACCCACTGGACCTGCTTTGGGGCTTGTAAATATAAGAGAACTGAATGTTGGATAATTAATGATGGAAGTAAAAACCTCCAGGAGAAAAGGTAGGTAAGAAAAGTAGATAGGAGTTACACAAGTCCATATACATTCTTTAGGCTCTCTGGAAAGTTTTCGTTGCCTAGATCATCAGTTTAAATGTGCATTAAAGGGTATGGGAAAGTTGGGGAAAGATGATTACCTAATTTATCTATCTGTATTTTTAAAATGATTTCTGACCTGCCTTTGTGGGACATTGGCCCAAGGAAGCCCTATCACCTTTGGAAGTCTATTCAACTTAGTCTAGTCAAGTTTGGAATGAGCCAAATGACTGAGATTATATCCCTTACCTCATCATTGGCATATAAAGTAGGGTTGAGTTGTTGTGGCACTTTGACCAAGTTCTCTAGCTTCTATAGGTATCAGTTGCTTCTTCATTAAAATGGAAATCAAAGTTCCTAGCCTGCTTCCCTCAGAGAAATGTCTGAAGATCAAGAGGGGTGGGCGGACAGGAACCAAAACTCTTCAGAGACATTTCAGGACTTCCCTGCTCTGAGATTAGCGATCCTGATTTTTCTATAACCTCCACAGGCAATGCCACCCACACCGCTCTAGTTGCTATTTTTCCTGAATGACTATGATTTGTGGAGAGCTTCTCCTAGGACAAGGATTCAGTGAGCTTTGGGGCCCAGGCAGGAAGCTGAAAGTGGTGAGGGAATGGTGGGCCATGGGCAGTGGCTGAGGAAGCAGTGGATCTAGGCTGCTGCTGCTGAAAGCCTGATGCTCATATACATGCACCTGGTTTGTAAGCCTTTGACAAATTTACCTTCACACCCCCACACTCTAAGAATTACCAAAAGGGAGACCTTATTTGTGATTTTTTTACTCATCAGCACTGTCTAGATACTGCTTTAAATAATTTCAGGGGTAGGAGAGTTCAGGATCTTTGAGCATTGAAAAACACTGTAAGTTTTTCCTAGAGATAGCCACATTTTTGAATTCGCAGCTCAGGTCTTAGTCTTGAGTGAAAATCTGATAGTAAGTGAACCCTTTATCTTTCAGTAGTTCATTCGCTTTTTCAGAGAGGACTTCATTCCTTTGCTTATCCTGTTCTGCCAAAGTCGAGGTTGGGAAATCTTTCTAGATGCCATCCTCCACTTCATGCAAAGTTAGTTCTCCCTTACAATTCCCTGCACAGCTCTCTGTTATGTCATTTACCTTGTTGAACAGGGTTTACTTGTCCACATGTTCATTTCATCTATGTGTATGGCAAAGAGGTATGGACTGTACAAACATCCTTTGATGTCTCCACTATCCTCTGAGACAGGGCCTACACTGTGTACTAGAAACACACATCACATATCACTGATATCCAGTATGCTATGGAGCTCACTGTCTAGTGAGGAAGCAGAACAGGAAAACACTGGTGAATATTTTGTAGACAAGACCATGTAGGCAATACAAGAACCAAAGATAAAACCTGTCCCAAAGAGAGAAAAACCACTTTCCAGAGGAAGTGGATATTTAACCACACCTTGAAGAGTGAGTCAGATTTGAGAATGGAATAGAATAGAAGGTATTCCAGGCTAAGCAAAGGCCCATGTAAAGGAAAATACATGGTCTATTTTGGGGCCCAATGAATCAGGTGGTGCAGTCTATGCATGGAGGTCAAGAGACATGGCTGGACAAATAAGATAAGAATTGATTGAGAATAGCCTTGAATGCCAGGCTGAGGCCTTTCCATAAAACTTGTGTTGCTCTCCTGCTTCTGGCATCAGAATTGCTAACAGTGGTGGATTGTCTCATAGCTAGTTCCAGATAGTTTTAAGTTAGGTTTTCAGATTTATCTTTTTAGACCTTGTCAAAAGCCTGCTAGCCTCCTATCTCAGATTTCCCACTGCTAAAATTATCTTTCTGCCTCTTAGTGGGGTCATGAGGACAAAATTGTAAACATAGAAGAGGCATTCATGTGACCAGCTAGAATACCTTGAACAAGCCACTCCCCCTCCCACACCTATTTATTTGTGAGAATAGTGAGCATATTTGTAATAAGCAAATAGGATAAGATAAACATTGTTCCTTTGTGGGTGATAGAAAACACACATGAAAAGGTTTATGATTAAGATAATTAGCATTAACAGAATTATACCAATTAGTAGACATTAATAGAGTTGTATCTCTTCCAAAGCTTAATTCTGAGATTCTAGGAGTTCTGAGCTAACCTGGAAGACCACATTCTTAAATCTAGCTTGCTCGATCAATTAACCAAAGAAAATATCTGAACTGGAGAAAATTAGGTTCCCATGTTCTACTCCTGACTTGGCCACTGATTTTCTGTGTGACCTCAGGAAGATATTTCTAGGCCTCAGTTTTTTTACTTGAGAAAATGAGATGAAATAATCTCATAAGTCTTTACAAAAAACAGGAAGATCAAAAAGGAGTTTATCTTTCAGTTGGTTTATAGAAGCTCTGTGTATTGTTAAGTGTTAACTCTTTGACATAATATTGCAGATTTCTTTTATTGAGTGTTTCTGGTTGCTTAGCATTACAGTAGAGGTTGAAGATTAGTTAAAGAGGTGATTGATCATTTACTTTACAGTAGAGGTTGAAGATTAGTCAAAGAGGTGATTGACCATTTTCTTCACAAAGGGAATAACAGTGTTAGGTAATATATTTTTAGCATTTCCAGGGTGTTTTACACGAAATATCACACTGAATCTTCAGCATCCCTTAAGCTAGTAGGTATTCCTATCACTCCCATGTTCCAGATGAGAAAATTGAAGCACTGAAAAGTTCAGTTTTCTTTCCAATGTCTCATAGCTAGCAAGGGGAAGAGATAGGATTCTAGTCAGAGTATGGCCCCATAGCCCCTTGTTCTTAACCACTATGATCCTCTGTCTCAGTAGATTTATTTAGATAGGTGGGCTCTGGAATTCACTGAAAGTCTGGTATGATATATACAGAGCAACTGGAGGAAATATGATCCTTATGTATACTAAAACTGTGCAAATATATTTTAGAGAACTTCATTCAAGGCAAAGTGGAGCTGAGAGCACTTCACTTGAAGGTGAAGATTGGAGATTTCTTTCCCCAAGAGATTGTCTTCTTGTAGCCCAGTTGAATGGAAGAAAGATGAGTTTCCTTGTAGCCAATCACTGGAGGTTCATTAGGGGATGGGAAGGTTGTGAAAGAATGAAGGAAGAGTGCACTTGGACATCTTGCAAGCAAGCTGTGCAGCTACTTGAGTTCTACACATGAATGCCTCAAAACAATGGGAAGAAGGGCAAGGGGTACGAGAATGGATCATCTGGTCTGGTTGGCTTTGTTCTATGGACATGTCCTATTTTGAGGCCATTGCTCCTTGTTCCCCACACTCTTACTATTGCAGCCTCCGCCTCCTGAGCCTCTATCCCAGTTGCTTGGCATGAGGAACCTTAGCCAGGTTTTAGATCGGATCATGATGTCCTTCTCCCTAAGGAACCTGCTGTAAATTGCCAACCACTTGGGCAGTGCTTTCTCCTTCTAGCAATGGCTGCACTCACTCCTCTTCCTGAGGTGCAGATTTACTTGGATTTATTTACTTTTGGTTACAGAGAGTATATAGATTATCAGATAGTGCCAATCTCTCCAAGATGCTGCAGGCAACACACTTTAGGAAGAAGATGCCCTGTGGTAGGAAAGGCAGTAGAATCCAAGGGAAAACAAGGGTTGCAGTGACATTTTGGGTGAGGAGAGCAGGGAGGCAGTGCACTTTCCATTTCCAGTTTGTGCCTTTAATTGCTAGCTGAAAACATTACTATTTTCCTTAGGGACTTCGTGTTTTTGTCCTCAAGAAAATTACATTTGTGATGTGGCTGTTTCTGTGTTGGAGCTTGACATTCTGCTTGGATCTGTTTTTTTTTTTTTTCTTCTCTTTTTTCAAAGCTGTGAAAGCTGCTGATACCTACCACCACCATTACCTTTGCTTCCCCATCCCAGACAGGATATAAGCACATGATCTTTGGTCCTTTATTTGCATACTCTACTAATCCTGCCTTCATTGGAGGGAAGTGGCTGGCCAGACCTGGCCTGTTTTGTTGGTTGCCTTCCTTGTTGTGCTCCAGCTTATCTTTTATGTACATAGCCCTTGGAGTTCAGAGGCCTTTGCTGACCTCTGCCCAACCTCTTGCTCTCTGCACCCAAGTCCCCACTGGTACATACAGGAGCAGAGGCAGGCTAGGACTAGAGGAAAGAGGAGAGAGAGCTAGAGACAGGCTGTGAGAGGGTACAGAAGCCCACTGCTCTTCCCTGAACCAGCCCACCTACTGTTGCCTTAACATCAAGGGAAGGGGCAGCTAGTAAGATAGGAACTGTGGTGTGGTACCTTGTGGGCAATAGTGTCATTATCTGTGACTGCTAAGATGTCTCAAGAGATGGGGGAGCTCACCCAAACTAGGTTGCAGAAGATCTGGATTCCACACAGCAGCGGCAGCAGTGGGCTGCAACGGAGAAGGGGCTGTAAGTGGGGTTTATTTTCATGGGCTTCATGGTGGTGGAGGTAGAATGGGTGTAGAAGAGCAAATGATTCACCACTCCCTGCCTGCCTTTCACTCTCACCCCAACCTAAAAGGTGGAATAGATAAATAGCTGAATTTGATTGGAATAGATAGGATAAGAGACTATTATCATAAAGGTGAGGAAAGAATGAGAAAGACAGATGGAAAGAGAGAGAGATTAAGACAAACAAAGGAGAATTAATAAAGACCATCTTCATCAAAAGGATAATGAACTTGGACTAGGAACTTCTCCTTTCTTATCCAGAGCTTATTTGGAATGCTTCTTGTTTGGAATTTAATGTTTCTTATTTGGTTCAGTGCTATCCTGGAATGTTTCATTTGGGTGACTTCTGTAATGTGACTGGGAACTGATCTTGCCTGACTGATAGTGCCTGGATGAAATAAGGGGATTGTCTCTGGCATTGTCTCTGAGGAGACAGGTACTGGGTACACAGTGGTACCAGATTACTGGTCAATATTGCTCCTCCCCTTTCTCAAGCCTCTTCTCAGTCTAGTCTATACCTGCATGAGTTGGGAAAGAAGTTGACTAGGTATCCTGTCTCCAGTGTTGCCTTCTTGGCATAGATGGACCCTCTTACTGCTTGGAGGATTTGAGGTAGAAGACAATACTTGGTCGCTCAGAGACAGCCTGCTCATATGGTATTCACTTTGGAAATTTAAGAAATAGCAAGGGCAATGGAGAAGCAAACAAAACATGCAAATACTTTTTTTTAAACTGAAGTCTACCATTTTTCGTAGATAACGGGGAATAATTGTGGGCCAAAGTACTTCCAGCCCAAGGATTGTAGCCTGAGAAGCCACAAGGTGGGAGAAATTAAGGTAGCTGTGGGATGTGGGACCCAGACACCCCAAAGACCAGATGAGCAAGTTTCTGCCCTGCTAATGCTAGAAGAGGCCCAAGCTCAGGGATGATAGTAGTTGCTTAGAGGATCCAGGAAGATGTGGGATGTTAAATACAGTGTTTAAGATGTAGGGTGTAGATGAAAGAAGAGGGAAAAAAAATACTCCTGTTCTTCCTCTCCACCAGCAGTTTCTGTCACTCATCTGGAGATCTAGGAGCCTGGAGACCGAAAGCCAACCACTCTCAGTCCTTTCCAAGAGGGTGTGGGTTTAGCTGACAAGCAGGCAAGCCACTGTGCATACATGGGTTCTCTAGAGTTAGAACCCTTATATTCCTGGGAACTGTGTCTCTCAAGTTGCGAGATAGTATACATAAATCACCTAATATAGTGTCTGTCACATAGAAGGCACAAAGTAAATATTTGCTCACTTCTCACTATAGTTCTGGACTTTACTTTCCTCAACTATAAAACAGGATTAATATATACCTCCTAGTGTTGTTGGGGTGATTTACTGATTCAGAGGTTCTGGATTCAGACTGCCTAGATTTGAGTCTGCCACAGCCTGCCTTTATGACTTTAGACAAGTCACTTAACCTCACTGGGATTCTGTTTCCTCATCTATAAAATGACCTTAATAAATTGTGGTGTGAACATTAGATTAGCTTACGCACGTGAAGTGCTTCCAAGAGTGTCCAGCACATACTAAGCACTCAGTAAATGTTACTTTTCATTGTTTAAACAAGAAAGTAGGGTGTGGTCTTGTAGTCTTGTTAACCATTATATCCCTAGCATCAAGCCTTGAGCCTTGCACATAGCAGATGCTCAGTAAATGGTACTCCATGCTACTTCCACTCTATTATTCACCACAGCCAAGAATGGGGCTCTGTGTGCACAAGATAGTCTCTTGTTAATGATTAACTGAATTTCATCAGACCACAGCTACAAAAAACTTAAATAGTGGTTGCCAGGTCTTTCCTTGGGCAGTGTCTGCCTCACCTCTTACTGGGGAGGCCAGGCTATTGCTCCCAGAAAGGTCTGAATGGCCTTTTTCTTGGATCATTCTCTCTGAACGACACACAATAATTTACTTATGTTGTTATGAAGATCAGATTCATTAACTTATGTAAAGTGATTGAATAGCTCTGTATATTCTTTTTTCATCCAACACTATGTATATTTGAGCCACCCATATTATTGCTACATGTACTTGTAGCTTGTTTATTTTCTTCATGAATATCCCACAGTTTATTTATACATCTTACTATTGATGAGCATTTAGGTAATTTCTAATTTTTGGTTATGAGTGAGAAGTGAGTGGACATTCTTGTAGATTTATCCTAGTAGAACAAGTTCCTCCATCTTATTCTTCTTCTTATGAGTGTCTTGGCTGTTCTTGACCCATTGCTCTTCCTCATACGTTTTGGAATTAGCTTTTCAAGTTACATACACACAGAGACAAAATTTGGGGGATTTTGATTGGAATTACATTCTATCCATAAATCAATTTGAGAACAGTTACCATCTTTGTGATATTGAGTCTTCCCTAACCACAATATGTCTTTCCATGTATTTAGGCTTTTTTATGTTATTTAAGTGAAATTTCATAATTTAATCTATAATTCATGTCTTTGTAAAATGTTTTTTTATTATTGTATCTTATTTCTAATAGTATATTTTTAGAAAATTATGTTTTGTAGCAATTTGTTGCTAATGTATACAAATTTTTTTTTGTATAATAGATTTGTAACTAGCAAGCCTGCTAAACTTTATTAGTTTTGATAGTTTATATGAGCTTTCATTTTATCCCTCTAATCCATATTTTTATCTTTTTCTTTTTTTTTATCTTTTTCTTATATTACTACACTGTCAAGACTTTTCACATCCCACCTTTAGCATAATACATTTGCATAATGTGTAGAGAATGTTAAAAAGAAATGTTAATAGTGTACATGCTTATGTTTGATCCTGATTTTAAAATGAATGTTTTTAAAGTTTCACCATTAAGTAAATTTGCTGTAGGTTTTTGGTAGATATCATTTAATAGATTAATGAAGTTCCCATTTATTTCTAGTTTGCCTATATAATTTTTAAAAAATGAGTGGATGTTGAGTTTTATTAAATATGTTTTCTGTTATTCACTGAGATGACATACTAATTTTCTACTTTAACCTGTTGATGTGGTTTGTTACATTAGAGTTTTTCTTACTCTGAACTAATCTTAGCAGTCTTGGGATAATTAAAAATTTCTTAATTCATTCACTACTATTTTGTTTCAGATTTTAGCATTTTATTCCAGAATGAGATTGGCCTATACTTTCTTATCTTGGTCTGATTTTAGTGTCAAGGTTATACTAACCTCATTCTTATGTTGTCTTGTTCTGATTTTAGTGTCAAGTTTATCCTAATCTCATAAAATGAGGTGAGAACTATTTCCTTCCATTCTTTTCTCTCGCAGATGTCATCCAGGGAACTATCTGTTCCTCAAATATTTGGCATAACTTATAGTTAAAACCATCTGAGCTTGGCTCGGTGCCTGTGGCTCAATGGGCTAAGGTGCCAGCCACGTACAGCTGAGCTGTGGGTTCAAATCCAGCCCGGCCCGCCAAACAACAATGACGGCTGCAACCAAAAAAAAAAAAAAAATGGCCGGGCATCATGGCAGGCGCCTGTAGTCCCAGCTACTTGGGAGGCGGAGGCAGGAGACTCGCTTGAGCCAGGAATTGGAGGTTGCTGTGAGCTGTGGTGCTATGGCACTCTATCCAGGGTGACAGCTTGAGGCTCTGTCTCAAAAAAAAAAAAAAAATCTGAGCTTGACGTCTCTTTTCACACTGTAACTGATACAGTTTCTTCAGTAGTTTTAGAGTCATTTATGTTTGCTCTTTCTACTTACGTTAGCTTTTTATAATTACAGTATTTAGGACTTTTTATTGTTTTTTTTGTTTTGGCTGGGGCTGGGTTTGAACGTGCCACCTCTGGTATAGGGATCCGGCGTCCTACTCCTTTGAGCCACAGATGCTGCCCAGTTTTCTAGGACTTTTTCTATTTCTCATCAGTTTTCAAATTTATTTACATGAAGATTTAATCTTCATATCTTTTAAATCTCTGTTGCGTTTTCAGTATATTGTCTCTTTTTGTTCTAATATTGTTTATTTATACCCTCTTTTTATTCTCTTAATCAATCTTGCCAGTAGTTCATCACTTTTATAATTCTTCTAAAAGGACCAACTTTTCAGTTTTGAAAATACTTTGTATTTTATGTCTTATTATTTTTCTCATCATTTTTCTATTTCTTCCACTTTCACCATATTCTGTTTTTCTTTTAACTTGTAAAGTTAGATGGTCAGCTCATAATGTTCAGACTTTCTTCTTTTCTAATATAAGTATCCAGTGCTATAATTGGCCTACTAAACAGGGCTGATATTCCACAGATGCACAATTGTTTGGCCATAAAATTTTTAAAATATTTCCAGACCTTTTGGTAAATAGACACTGCCCTAGGCTTTCTTAGTCTGTCCATCACTTATTCAGTTACCTCAGTCCAAATGGACTAAGATAGCCAGGGTAACTGAATAAGTGATGGAGAGATATGATATCATCTAGAAACTAAAGAGTTAGTTATTGCCAGTCATACCAGGAGGCCTCCAGTACTTGGTGCCAGCCCTTGGGCCAGCTTCTGTTTGATATATCACTATCCTGTCATTTCCAGTTTAATTCCATTATTGTCAGAGAACAACTTTGCATGATTTTAATTCTTTGAAATCTGTTGAAATTTGCTTTATGGACCAACATATGAACAATTCTGATAAATGTTCCATGAGCTCTTGAAAAGAATGTGCATTTTATAGTTGCATTTAGTGTAGTATATACACCAATTAAGTCATGTTAGTTAATCTGGCTCAAATGTTCTGTATTCTTATGGGTTTTGGCTGCCTGTTGATGTAGAAAATTTGCTAATGTCTCCCTGCAATTCTGTCAGTTTTGAAAGTTTGTAGATAATTGTAAATAAATTTAGAATTGCTATATCTTCCTGGTAAATTGAATTATTTTATCAATGTGTAGTTTATCAATGGTGCATATTCTAAAATGCACCATTTTCAAGTGTATGCACAGTGGTTTTGAGTATTCGTATGAGTATGCAACCATCACCACTAATTCCAGGCCATTTTCATCATACCAAAAGAAACCTCTTTAGAGTCACTCCCAATTCTGTCCCCGACTCAGCCCCTGGAAACTACTTAACCTTTAAGTTTCTATGCATTTACCTGTTCCAGACATTCCATCTAAGTAGAATCATATAGTATGTGGCCTTTTGTATCTGACTCCGTTGATTGGGCATAGTATTTTCAAGGTTAATTCGTGTTATAGCATTCAGTTGTCACAAAGATTTATGCCAGGTTTTCTTCTCAAAGTTTTATTGTCTTAGCTCTTACATTTAGGTCTTTGATTTATTTTGACTTAATGTTTGCTTATGGTTTGAGATAGAAATCTAGCTTTATTCTTTAGCATATGGATATCTGTTTGTCCCAGCAACATATTTTTGAAAAGATTCTTCATTCCTCCCTGAATTGTCTTGGCACCCTTGATGAAAATCAGATAAGCATAATTTTGAGGGTTTATTTCTAGACTCTATAGTTCTATTTCATTGATTTTCATGTCTGTTTTTATGCCAGTACCACAAAGTCTTGATTACTATAGTGTTTAGTAAATTTTGAAATTGAGACATGTAAGTCTCCCAATTTTGTTCTTTTTCAGATTGTTTTCAAATTTTTTTTTAGCTTTTCTTTGCCCTTTAAATTTACATGTGAATTATAGTGTCAGTTTGTCAATTTCTGCAAAGAATTCAGCTGGGACTTTGATTGCGGCTGCAGTGAATCTATAGATCAGTTGTGGAGTATAACCTTCCTAACAATATTAAGTCTTAAGTCCCTGAATATGGGATGTTGTTGCGTTTATTTAGATCTGTAATTTTTTCAACAACATTTTGTAGTTTTCAAAGTTTTACATTCCTTTAAATATTGTCTTAAGAATTTTGTCTTCGATGCTATTGAAAACAATTATTTTTCTTAATTTCATTTTGTTTGCTCGTTGCTACTTTACAGAAATATAATTGATTTCTCTGCATTGATCTTGTTTCCTGAAACATTGCTGGAAATATCTATTAATTAGTTCCAATAGGTTTTTTTAGTGCATTTAGGGATTTTCATTATGTAAGACTGTTATCTGCAAATAGAAATAATTTTATATCTTCTTTTCCAATCTCGATGCCTTTTATTTATTTTTCTTACCAATGACCATGGCTAGAACCTATACTAGAGTGTTGAAAAGATGAGGTGAAAGCAGACATCCTTCTTTTGTTCATGATATTAGGAGAAAAACATTCAATCATTTATCATTAGCTGTAATATTAGCTGTATGGTTTTCATTGATGTGCTTTATCAGGTTTAGGATCTTTCTATTAGTTACTTGGGTTATTTTATCATGAAGGGTAATTTAATTTTTCAAATGCTTTTTCTGTGTTTATTGAGATGATGATGTGGTTTTTATCCTTTCTTCTGTTGATGCAGAGCATTGCATTAAATGATTTTCAGAGATTAAGCCAACTTTGTATTCTATAATAGATCTAATTTGGTCATGGTATATCATTCTTTTTATACTTTGCTGAGTTCAGTTTGCTAGCATTTTATTGAGAATTTTTGTATCTATAACAGATATTGTTCTATAATTCTCTTTTTTTCTGGTATCTTTGTCTGTCTGACTTTGGTAGCCTAGAAGTACTGGCCTTAAGGAATGAGTTAGAAAGCATTCCCTCCTTTCTGTTTTTTTTTTTTTTTATTGTGTCATAGCTGTGTATAATAATTCAGTCATGGGGTACAGTGTGCGGGCTTCACATACAATCGGAGATATTTTTATCAACCTGATTGATATAACATTCATGATATTTTCTCATTTACTATGTGAAAACATTTTTGTTCCGTATTTAGAAGTTTTCTCCTGACCCTTCAAATATGCACCACAAGTGTGATTTCTGTTTTTTGAAGGAGTTTTGAAGAATTGGTATTCTTTAAACGTTCGCTAGAATTTAATAGTTAATATTGGGAGGCTTAACATAGCCCTACAGTAACCCATTCCCCTACATCTGCTTATCCTCCTTTCCCACTTCCTAGAACAAAAGGCTTACATGTCCCTGCCCCAAGAATTCCACTGGAAAGACATTAGCCCACCAGAACCTTCCAACAAGCTGTGGGATATTTCTCCTATGCTCATTCATCCGGGATTTTGTGGCAGTTTTTTGTATTACTTATTCAATCTCTTTATGTGTGGCAGATCTATACATATTTCTTTGCTTTTTGAGTCATTTTTTGGAGTCTATATCTTTCTAATGCTTTGTCTATTTCATGCAAGTGATTTCTTGGGTTGGCATACAGTTCTCTTAATATTCCTTTGTAATTCTTTTTGTTTCTCAATGGTCAGCAGTAATACCTCCTCAAATTTATTAATTTGAATTTTCTCTTTTTTTCTTCATCAGTCAGACTAAAGGTTTGTCAAGTTAGGTTTTTTTAAATAATGAACTTTTAATTTTGCTGATTTTTTCCTAATGTTTTCATCATTTTCCCCTTATGATATTCTTTCTTCTCTTGCCTTTAGATTCACATATTTGTGAATTTTCCAAAGTTCTATCTATTATTAATTTATAAGTTTAATATAATTGGAGAACATTCTTTGCATGATTTCAATTATTTCAAGTTTATGGAAGTGTGTTTTATGGCCCAGAATACAGTCTATCATGGAAAATATTTGATGTGTACTTGAAAACAACATATAGTCTGCTGTTAGGTAGGACAGTGCTTTATACATGTTTTTTAGAATTAGTTTGTGTTGAAGTCTTCTATTTCACTATTGTAGTTATCCTATCCATTACTGAAAAAGTGGTATTGAAATCTACATCTACCATAAGTAGGTTATCTATTTTTCCCTTTAATTCTGTGAGTTTTTGCTCCATATATTTTGGGGCTCTGACGTTAAGCATATAAATTGAAAATTTTGATGTATTCCTTATGGATTGACCATTTTGTTATCATAAAAAGTCCCTATGTTTCTAATGTTTTTTACCATCCATTTTGTCTGATATCCATCTTTCTTGTGGTTGCTGTTTGCATAATTTATTACTTACTTTCTTTTACTTCCAACCTACTTGTATCTTTGAATCTAAAATGTATCCTCTGTAGGCAGCATACAGATGCATCTTATTTGCTTATTTTTCATTTATTAGATATTTTCTTCCTTTTGATTGAAATGATTAATCTATTCACATTTATTATCATTAATATAGATTTAAATGCTGTTTTATGTTTTCAAATAGCTCATGTCTGTTCTGTCTTCTATTCCTCCTTTACTTATTTCTCTGTATCAAATGAGTATTTTCGAGTTTAAAATTTTTAATTCATTTAATGATTTTTTTTTTTTTATGTGACTGTCATAGCTCAAAGCAACCTGAAATTCTTGGACTCAAGTGATTCTCTTGCCTCAGCCACCCCAGCAGCTGAGACTACAGATGCCTGCCACAATGCCTGGCTAGCTTTTGTACTTTTAGTAAAGATGGGATTTTGGGCTCGGCCCCCTGTGGCTCAAGTGGCTAAGGCGCCAGCCACATACACCTGAGCTGGCAGGTTTGAATCCAGCCCAGACCTGCCAAACAACAATGATGGCTGCAACCAAAAAATAGCCAGGCATTGTGGCGGGCACCTGAAGTCCCAGCTACTTGGGAGGCAGAGGTGGGAGACTCGCTTGAGCCCAGGAGTTGGAGGTTGCTGTGAACTGTGAAGCCCGGCACTCTACCCAGGGTGACAGCTTGAGGCTTTGTCTCAAAAAAAAAGATGGGATTTTGCTCTTACTTAGGCTGGTCTCAAACTTCTGAGCTCAGGTGATCCACCCATTTTAGCATCCCAGCATGCTGGGATTACAGGCGTAAACTACTGCACCGGCCCATTTCATTATTTTTATCATACATTTTTGTGGGGTTTTGCTTAGTGGTTGCTCTAGGGCTTTTCCTATACATATTGACATTCAGATTTTGCTCCAGATATATACTAATCAAATGTCAATGAGGTATAGAAATGTTACTTCTATATGGCTCTATCCCATCTTGTTTGAGCTATTATACATATTTCATACATATTTGTATACTAAAAACTCAACAGTATATTATTACAATTATTATTTTTAAAATTTTACATTCTTGTGGGTTTAAATTTTCTTATTCCTATATAACTTTACTTTGTTACCTGGGTAGGCAATTTTAATGATGTCCACTTCCCTTTGGTGTTGCTTCATGGAGGGCACAGCTTTTCCTGACAGTCTTTTAAGCTATCATCCCATTTAGTTTACACTCCAGATGCCACTAATTACTAACTGATTGCTCTATTTTTTCAGGGGAAGTGGGGAAATACCCTGAAGCATACCTTGCTCAGCAGCCTTATGCAATTAAACTCTGGCAGGGGTGTTTTTGAGATCAGTCTTTGAGATTTATTCTTGCCCTAGAAAGACTGTTCTTACCCGTTTATTTCTCTGGTTCTCTCTGGTAAACTAGCTGGCCCATGGTTTAGCTTGTTGCCCCTAGTTAAGTGTATCTGTGGTTTTGAGAGAATCCTTAGATCTGATCTTCTTTGCCCTCTGTTTAAAATAAAGTCAGTTTCTTTGGGGAGAGTTTCAGAGCTATTTGTCTTATGAATTGCCTCTCTCCATGAGCATATTCTCTGAACCACTGCTCTGAGTGCTGGATGAGGCAGTGGCCTCTGATCTTCTCCCTTTGCCTGTCCTGGTGTGGAATGCACTTTATGTGCAAGTTAGAATGAAGATTATTAGGACCTTAGTATTCTCAGACTGGTGCACCTGGGATATAGCCTCTATTCTATGAGTAGGGACAGAGTGGAAGAAGGAATTCCCCCAACCTCTTAGCCACACTTGCTAGAACTTAACCTCTGCATCTCTGAGCTGGAGGGACTGCAAAATGGTGGCAGTCTGTCTATGAAATACCATATTATTGATTGGAAGTTCTCTGTGAGGAGAGAGGGAACTTCATCTTGTCTATACACACCTTGAGCAGAACCTCCATCAAGCTAATCACGGGGACAGTAGTGACATGGTAGAAATACCACAGACTCTGTTCTTACTAAATTTTAGTAAATTTTCTTGAATAAGCATTTCTTCACATGCTGCATTCCATTAATTTTAAAAGGTTGTTCTGTTCAGGTGTGGTGGCTTTTGCCTGTAATCCTAGAGCTCATGGAGGCTGAGGTGGTAGGATCCCTTGAATTCAGGAGTTTCAGACCAACCTGAGCAAGAGCAAGACCCCATCTCTACAAAAAATAGAAAAATTAGATAGGCATTATGGCTGGCACCTGTAGTCTCAGCTACTCAGAAAGCGGAGCCAGGATTGTTTGAACCCAAGAGTTTGAGGTTGCTATGAGCTAGGCTGATACCATAGCAGTCTAGCCTGGGCAACAGAGTGAGACTGTGTCAGAAAATAAATAAATAAATAGTTGTTTTGTTGTGATTTTTGACAGCTTAGCTTGTTTCATTGGGGAGGGAGTCTCAGAGCTCCTCATGCTGTCATACCAGAAATGAAAATCTCACAATCAATTTTTGTATATTAATCTTAAATCTTGCAACCTTTATGAACTCATTTGTTAGTTCAAGGAATTTCTATCGTTTTTAGGGCAGGGGGGAGAATTTATGTGTAGATAACCATTGGCAAATAGGAATTTTAAAAAATTATTTTCTAAACTGTATGCCTTGTATTTGCTTTTGTGACCTCATTATAGTGCTTAGAATTTTCAGTACTGTGTCAAAAGAATGGAGAAGATAGAAATCCTTACATTGGTCCTGATGTTCCAGGGAAAGCATTCAGTCTGTCAATTTTAAGTGAGTGTAATGTTGGTGATGATTTTGTTTTGTAGAGGTTCCTTTTCAAGTATAATTTATCTCCCTATTCCTAACTTGATGAGAATTTTTATCTTTATTGGATTTTATGAAGTGGGTTTTCAGTGTCTGATTTAGTACATTTTCATTTAGTTCATTGGTATGGTAGATTACATTAACTGATTTTTTTCAGTGTTGGTCTAACCTTGCATACCTGGACTAAATTTCATTTAATCATTGTATATACAGTCATCCCTTGGTATTTGCAGATGATGCAGGACTCCCTGCAGATACCAAAATCCTTAGATGTTTAAATACCTTATATAAAATGGCCTAGTATTTGAATATAATCTACATATATCCTCCCATATATTTTAAATCATGTCTAGATTGCTTATGACACATAATACAATGTAAATACTGTATAATATTTGTTATATTATATTGGTTCTTACTGTATTATTTTTGTTGTCATTTCCGGGCTCTTTCTTTTAAATATTTCAATTTGCTGTTGGATGAATCCATGGATGCAGAACCCACAGATACAGAGGATCAAGTGTAATTCTTTTCATGTAGTGTTGGATTTTATTTGCCAATGTTTTATAGATAATTTTTGCATGTAACTTCATGAGAGATATTGATTATAGGGGTTTGGGGTTATTTTTGTACTCCATATATTAAGCACATATTAAGGGGTGAGGAGAGATTCAGGATCCCAACCCTGTGGGGTTTGAGGGCAAAGAAGTCAGCAGAGCCTTCCATTCTCCATCTTATACAGCTTTATTCTGAATAGCATGTCATATCCCAGAAGATCATCCGTTGCCAAGGCAATATTCAGCAAGATATATATACATAGCTTTTTTTTATTTCTCTTTCTTGTTATTGTTGAAGTTGTTGGTATTGTGAGTTTGTCTGTTTTTTCTTTTCAAAAAATGTTTTTCTTTTTTTATTTTTCAAATTTCTGCCCCCCAGCTTTTTCTTATTCTTTTTTTCTTCATGCTTTTCATGTAAATATAGTTTTGTATTATTGCCTTCTTTAAAAATAAGGACTTCATTTTTGCTAGTTTTTCTTCCCTTGATATTTTTCCCCAAATTTTATCTCTAAAGGTTTTTTGTTTATTTTGGTTTGATTTATAGTATTTTTTATTTTCTTCTCTATTTTATGGAGGTGGGGTCCTGTGTCTGCTCAGGCTGGCAAAGAGCTGCAAACATCAAGGGACTCACCCAACCCAGTACCCCCAGAGGTTGAGATTTGTGGGAGTGGGTCAAAGTATCCTACTGTACACCATTATTACGCCTGTCTCACTCTCTTTTTGTTCCTCTCTTCTTTTTCTAAATATTCACTTTTACTTATCCCCTTTCCTTTCTCTTTCCTCTCTCTCTCTTTTTTAATCTTTTATCCCTTCTTTCTCTTCACTCTCCTCTTCCTTTTAGTCCTTTAGAAAAAGGACACTTCAACACGTTAGGTCAGAGGTACAGTAACTTAAAGAGCAAGAGGCAATGAAAGGAAAATGTAGGACAAGGAAACAGACAAAAATAAAATATTCATAAGGAAAAAACAGCAGAAAATCCTAGCAACATGAAAAACCAGACCAGGTCAACACCCACCCCACCCCCAAGGGATCATGAGGTAGCAACTGCAGAAGATCCTGCCTATAAAGAAATGGTGGAAATAACAGAAGGGGAATTTAAAATATGAGTGGTCAAAACAATGAAGGAAATTGCTGAGAAAGTGGAAAATAACAAAAAGGAAATTAAAAAAACAATCAAATAAGAGATGAATAATATGAAGAATATAGAAATGATATAGCAGAGCTAAAGGAGTTGAAGCAATCAAACAGAGAACTTAAAGGTGCACTGGAAAGTATCGATAATAGACTAGACCATGCAGAAGAATCTCAAAGGTAGAGGGTAAAGCTCTTGAGCTAATTCAGGCAGTTAAAGAGACAGAAAAAAAGAGAGAGAAAGCAGAATGTTCAATGACAGAATTATGGGACTTCATGAAGCTTTCAAACAAACGAATTACAGATATCCCAGAAAGAGAAGAAGAATGCCCTGGAGGCATGGAAACCCTACTAGAGGATATCATAAATGAAAATTTCCCAAATATCATCAAAGATTCTGACACACTCCTTTCAGAGGGATATTGGAATCCAGGTCATCTCAACTTAAATCAAACTTCTTGAAGATACATTGTGATGAACCTGTCCAAAGTCAAGACAAAAGAGATTTGCAAGCTGCCAGGAGTAAGTGCCAATTGAACTACAGGGGCAAATCCATTGGGGTGACTGCAGACTTCTCAAATGAAATGTTTCAAGCAAGAAAACAATGGTCATCTATCTTTAATCTACTTAAAGAAAACAATTTTCACCCCAGAATTCTATATCCTGCTAAGGAAAGCTTTAAAATTAATGGAGAATTGAGCTGTAATAAATAATATAGCACAAATATCTTTTTTGCAAAGTGATTTTTGGTCTTTTGGATATACTCCTAGTAGAGGAATTGCAGGATCCGAAGCCCAAGTGCTCATCGACCCATAAATGGATTAATAAATTGTGGTGTATGTATACCATGGAATACTATGCAGCCTTAAAAAAATATGGAGCCTTTACCTCTTTTATGTTTACATGGAGGGACCTGGAACATATTCTCCAGAGTAAAGTATCTTTAGAATGGAGGAAAAAGTATCAGCACTTCTATGAAACTAACTTATATTTACTCACTTTCTTATGAAAGATAGAACACAACTATAGCCCAGGATGAAGGAGAGAAATGGAGTGGGAAGTGGGGGGAGGGAGAGGTCTGATAGAGGAAGGGTGAAAGACGGGACCACACCTATGGATCATATTGCAAGGGTACAAGTCAAATCTGTCAAGTGTAGAACATAAAGGTCTTAACACAATCAAGTAAATGAGGCAAAAGCTATGTTGATTAGTTTGATGTAAGCACATCAGATTGTATTAAAAAAATCAACACATTGTACCCCACATATGCATAAATGTATTCAGGATCTATGTGTATATGACTTAATAAAAAAAATGTAAAAATAACATTGATGGAGAAATCAAATCTTTGACTGATATGCAAACATTCAGGAAGTTTGCCACAATAAAACCAGCTCTGCAGGAAATAATTACATCTATTTTACACACAGACAATCACAAAGGACCACCAGGAAACTAAATACCTAGAAACTAAAAGACAAAACCTAGCTTCCATAATGATGCAAAGGATAAAACTGATCAATAGACTTCCACAAAATAAGTGGAATAGAACTCCACCACACATCAATTATCTCAACAAATGTTAATAGCTTGAATTCCCCACTGAAGAGATATAGGCTAGCTGATTGGATACAAAAACACAAGCCATCTATTTGCTGCCTGAAGGAGACACACCTAGCCTTAATGGATAAATTAAAACTCAGGGTTAAGGGATGGAAGACAATTTTTCAAACAAATGGAATTCAGAAGAAAAGAGGGGTTGAAAACTTATTCGCAGATACAAGTGCATTTAAAGCAACTAAAGTCAACAAGGACAAAGATGGACACTTCATATTGGTCGAGGGAAAAATACAAGACATTTTAATTTTTTTTATTAAATCATAGCTGTGTACATTAATGCAATCATGGGGTACAATGTGCTGGTTTTACATACCTATGGTGCATCCTAGAAGGGTACATGTGAAACTTACTAAATGCAGAATATAAATGTCAGAACACAATAACTAAGAAAATGCCATGAAGGCTATGTTAACCAGTTCGATGAAAATATTTCAAGACATTTTAATTTTAAATATTTATGGACCCAACTTAATTGCTCCCAGATTCTTGAAACAGACCTTAATTACTCTGAGCAGCATGATATCCCGTAACGCCATAATGGCAGGGGACTTTAACACTCCTCTTACAGAGCTGGACAGATCCTCCAAACAAAAACTAAAGAAAGATACAAGGGACATAAATGTGACCCTAGAACAACTGTGCTTGATAGATGTATATAGAACACTCTATCCCAAAGATAAAGAATATATGTTCTTCCCATCAGCCCATGGAACATACTTCAAAATTGATCATCTCCTAGGACACAAATCAAACCTTCACAAAATCAAAAGAATTGAAGTTTTACTGTGTATTTTCTCAGACCACAAGGCAATACAAGTGTAACTGCCATGTTCCTTACAACAATAACCCATAGTAACAAAAATGTTTGACCCCACACAAAGGCATGGAAATTAAACAACCTTATGCTGAATAACATTTGGGTTCAGGAATAGATAAAGGAGGAAATCATTTACTTCCTTGAGCAAAACAACAATGAAGAAATAAACTACCATAACTGGTGGGATACAGCAAAAGAAGTGCTGACAGGAAAATTTATAACTTTGGATGCCTCCATCTGAAAAAGAGAAAGAGGGTATATCAACAGAAAAAGAAAAATAATCTAAGCCTAAACCCAGCAAAAGAAAACAAATATCCAAAATTAAATCAGAGATTAATGAAATTGAAAACAAAAGAATCACTCAGAAAATTAATGAAACAAAAAGTTGTTTTGAAAAAATAAATAAAATTGATAAACCTTTGGCCAGAGTAACTAGAAATAGAAAAGTAAAATCTTTAGTAACCTCAATCAGAAATGACAAAGGGGAAATAACAACAGATGCCACAGAGATACCAGAGATTATCTTTGAATGCTGCAAGAAATTCTATGCCCCAAAATTTGACAATGAGAAGGAAATGGATCAATGTTTGAAACAACACCCTATCCCTAGATGTAGCCAGGAAGAAATAGATCTGAACAAACCAATTTCAAGCACTGAGATCAAAGAAACAATAAAAAAAATCTCCCAACAAAAGTATGCCCTAGTCTGGATGTCTTTACACTAGAATTATATCAAACCTTCAAAGAAGAGCTTATTCCCATACTGCAGAAATTATTCCAAAAAATTGAGGAGGAAGGAATCTTCCCCAACATGTTCTATGAAGTAAACATTACCCTGATACCAAAACCAGCAAAAGACCCAACTGAAGAGGAGAACTTCAAACCAATTTCACTAATGAATATAGATGCAAAAATTCTTAACAGAATCTGAGCCAATCAACTACAGCTTCTCATCAAAAAGCCATACATCATGATCAAGTATGTTTCATCTAAGGGATGCAAGGCTGGCTTGATATATGAAGTCCATAAATGTAATTTGTGGAAAATTAAAAACAAAGACCATATGATCCTCTCAATATAGGCATAAAAAACATTTGATAAAATACAGCATCCATTTCTAATTAGAACACTTAAGAATATAGGCATAGGTGGCATATTTCTTAAACTGAACAAAGCTATCTAGGACAAACCTACAGCTAATATTTTACTGAATGGAGTGAAATTGAAAGCTTTTCCACTTAGAACTGGAATCAGATAAGGCTGTCTCTGTCGCCACTACCATTCAACATAGTGCTAGACGTTCTAGCCAATACAATCAGGTAAGAGAAGGAAATAAAGGGCATCCAAATGGGAGCAGAAGAAATCAAACTCTCCCTCTTTGCTGATGATATGATCTTATCCTTAGAGAACCCCAAAGACTCAATCATAAGACTCCTGGAAGTGATAAAAAAAAAATACAGTAATGTCTCAGGATATAAAGTCAGTGTCCACAAGGCAGTATCCTTTTTATACAGCAATAACAGCCAAAATTAGAAACTAATTAAGGACACAATCCTCTTCACAGTAGCTTCAAAGCAAATGAAATACCTAAGAATATACCTGATAAAAGAGGTGAAGTACCTTTATAAAGAAAATTATGAAACCCTAAGAAAAGAAAGCAGAAGATATTAACAAATCGAAGAACATACCAGGCTCATGGCTGGGAAGAATCAACAGTATTAAAATATCTATACCTACCGGGGGGAGGAGCAAGATAGCTGACTGGAAGCAGCTTCGGGAAAAGGCTCCTGTCCAAAAGGGAAGATAACTTCTAGAAACTGCACAATTAAGCTGAATACTGGGAGCCCAGCTGAGAGAGAGAAGTGATTTCTGTGGGTCACCTCTGCTGAGACAGGCTGCGACTCCAAGAAAGCAAGCTTCAGGTACAAAATTCATCTGAAAGAAAGAGTGTCCGTCCCCTCCCCCAAGAAAGCTCTGAGTTTCTTGCTTTTTGGTTTCCTTTCTTTTATTTTCACCTCTTTTGTTCCTGCGGGTTTTCTACAGACAAGGGTGAACTGTGGACCTCTTGTCTCACCCCATGGAAGAGGGCTGTGGGAAGTGGGGTGTGCTTCCCCTGAGCACCCAGGTGTGACTCTGAAAACTCTATTGCTAGGCAGAAAAACTGA
>CAUYRH010089419.1:0-13752 GCA_963574655.1 Perodicticus potto | reverse complement strand
AAACAGGGCGGCACCTGTGGCTCATGGAGTAGGGCGCCGGCCCCATATACTGAAGGTGGCGGGTTCAAACCTGGCCTCGGCCAAACTGCAAAACAGAAAATGGCTGGGTGTTGTGGTGGGCACCTGTAGTCCCAGCTACTCAGGTGGCTGAGGCAAGAGAATCGCCTAAGCCCAGGAGTTGGAGGTTGCTGTGACCTGTGTGACGCCCCGGCACTCTACCCAGGGCGATAAAGTGAGACTCTGTCTCTACAAAACCAAAACAAAACAAAACAAAGAAATCCCTCGTAATTTAGTTTCCCTAGGGAATCAAAGTACTTTGTGAGTCTGGGGTGCTTGGAGGGCCATTGTTATTTTTATTTATTTATTTTTAGGGCCATTGTTATTAAGTGTCATTAAGAGTTTTTGTGTGTGTGTGTGTGAAACAGAGTCTCATTCTGTCACACTGGGTAGAATGCTGTGGTGTCATAGCTCACAGCAACCTCAATCTCTTGGGCTCAGACGAGCCTCTTGCCTCAGCCTCCCAAGTAGCTGGTTCTACGGGCACTTGCCACAATGCCTGGCTAATATTTCTATTTTCAGTAGAGACAGGGCCTCACCCTTGCTGAGGCTGGTCTCCAACTCCCGAGCTCAAGCAGTGCTCCCAGAGTGCTGGGATTACAGGCAGGTGTGAGTGTTATTTCATCTTCTTGCTCATCCCGTTGCCTATTCACTTTTCATGTCTACCTAGGTACCTGGAATTTCCCCCAAGGGAAGATTTTCCTTTATTTCCATACTTGGGAGGACCCAGCAGACCCCTCAGAGGGGTCTCTGCTCAGTCTCACAAAAGAAAGTCACTTAACCTCTCAGGGCTTCAGGTTCCCCATCTGCAAAGTAAGGATCCTAACAGCAGTACCTCCCTCAGAGAGTTGTTGAGAGAAATAAAATTCATGTCTAGCATGGACTGCAGCGCTCAGGACAGAGTAAGCTCTCAATACACAAGAGCCAAGATTGTAGACCAGGAAGAATCACATTCTGCATATCTGGTTGGTGCTACCTCTCACCTGTCACTCTAGAATATCTCTTTAGTAATTTTGTTTGTAAAATAATACATAGATCTCCAAAGAAGCCCTAACGCCTCATCCCCATAAATGTAAATGTGTTACCTTACATGGCACAAGGAACTTTGCCGATGTGATTAAGGATCTTGAGGTGTGGGAACAATCCGAGATCCCAGTGGGCCCAGTGTCATCACAAGGGTCAGAGAAGGAGATGTAATGATGGAAGTGGAGGTCACAGTGATGTTATTGCTGCCTAGGGGGCCACTGGGTGAAAAATAGCTCTAGCCAAGAAAGACCCTCTAGAACAGTGGTTCTCAACCTTCCTAATCCAGCAGCCCTTTAATACAGTTCCTACAGCTGCTCTAGAAGGTAGGTGGAAGATAAAGACATGGCTTCTCCTCTGGGGCCTCCAGAAGTAATTTAGCCCCCAACACCTTGACTTTAGCCCAGAGAGAAGATGTTGAACTTCTGATCTCCAGAATTGTAAGAGAATAAATCTGTGTTTTAACCTGCTACATTTGAGCTAATTTGTTACAGCAGCAATAGGAAACTCATACAGTCATGGTAGACGGGAAGATGCACTTCACAGAAACCATTCAAGGAAGGACTTACTGTCTAGCTGCAGAGCGTGATGGGGAGATGGGCTCCAATCTCAGCTCTTTCAGGGGTTGGTGTTGGCTACAGAGAGCTGCCTCAGCACAGGTCATGTCCTCTCTGGGGCAGTTCACACCTAGAGATCCAGGAGGGGATGGGATGGAGGTATATAAGCTTTCCACTTTGGCCCAGCTCAGACAACTTGGACGGGCGATTAGTGTAGAGCTTCCTATTTGTTTGAGCATTTGTCGGTCTTGCATCATAGTTGGACTTTTTCCTCTGCTCCATTCTGTGTCTGCCCTCTTCCTTACACAGGTGTTGCTTCCTAACTCCTGCAAAACCAACCTGCAACAGAAACCTATCTTGAAGGGGGGAACAGTGCCTCTAACTGTCAGCATTTTAAAGAACTTTTTGAAACCTTTAAAATTTCATTAAAAATGAAGACTATAAGTATAGGAGGACCTCTGTGAGCTGAACACCGAACTGTAACAAACTCATCAACACACAGAGGTGGTGAACACAAGGAGCTAGGCCTCCTGTACTGATATGTACATGTGGTTCATGTCCCGTCTGTGAAAACTAGGTCAATTTAAGGAGGCGGTCAACTATGGAGGCTCTACTGTATTTTATTCCTAATCCTTTCACCAGCCAGCACATTTCACCACTCTTCTATCCCTTTCTTAAAAATAAAATAGAAATACACTTGGCGCTTGTAGCTCAGCAGCTAGGGTGCCAGCCACATAACACCGGAGCTGGCAGGTTCTAACCCAGCCTGGGCCTGCCAAACAACAGTGACGGCTGCAACCAAAGAATAGTTGGGTGTTGTGGCTGACACCTGTAGTCGCAGCTACTTGGGAGGCTGAGGCAAGAGAATTGCTTAAGTCCAAGAGTTGGAGTTTGTTGTGAGCTGTGACACCACGGCACCCTACCGAGGGTGACATAGTGAGATTCTTGTCTCAAAAAATAAATAAATAAATAAATAATAAAATAACCCTTTCTTCCATAAGTTTCCCCATGTATTTCCTAGGCATTTCCCCACAATTTGTCATCCTTTGAAGCCCAAATTCTGTCTCTTTTGTTAAAATGGTATATAAGTTTCCAAGTCTGACCACTTCTTTTAGTTTCACTTTTCTGTGAACTCCTTTACTCAAAAATACCAATAAAAATTGGGTGCCTTTTCTCTCTGAATCTGTCTTCTGTTTATTTAATCCTCAGGTCCCCTTAAGGGGACACTACACCTTAAGAGGGTAGAGGAAACGTTTTTTCTCCCTCATACTCCCTAGGAAGAAATTTAGATTGAGGATGGACAAAGGATACAGGAAGTTGTTAGAAAAAAATGTAATGTGCAATTACTGCATCAATAAAAAACAATGAAAATATTTTTTAGGCTCGGTGTCTGCGGCTCAGCGGGCTAAGGCACCAGCCACATACACCTGAGCTGGTGGGTTCCAATCCAGCCCGGGCCACCAAACAACAATGACGGCTGCAACCAAAAAATAGCCAGGCATCGTGGCGGGCGCCTGTAGTCCCAGCTACTTGGGAGGCAGAGGCAGGAGACTATCTTGAGCTCAGGAATTGGAGGTTGCTGTGAGCTGTGATGCCACGGCACTCTGTCCAGGGTGACACCTTGAGGCTCTGTCTCAAAAAAAAAATTTTTTTTTTAAACCAAGAATGTAAACTCATAATTTTTATATCTTGATTTTTCTCTGTTTGATCTAAGTAAAATAGACAAATAGCCTTTAGCCCGTCTGGGTTTTCCAATATGGAGAAGCCATTCAGCATAAAGAGAAAAGGGCTGGAAATAAAGCTACTGTCAGGTCATGTAAACAGAGATAGCCCTTTTTGGCAATGAGATATGAATTAGGCATTATTTTGATTATAATAAGAACAAAGACATTTGGAAAAAAATTAGAACAAGAACATATAAAACCTGGCAGGTTAAAAATGTCTAAATGTGTTAAAATGAACCCCCATGTACATTTAGCCACTTTTCATAATGCCTAGAAAATGTATGTCTATTTGCACAAGATTGTCTTTTCCTATTTTGGAGCGGTCAAACATTTTATTTTTATTCAACATTATCTGGAGTTTTAGATAAATTTGCAAAACTGTGCTTTTATTAAGTGACTTTTTGAATAAACTCTTTGGTATTCTGGAGCAAATGTATTTATTTATTGGTATGTGTAATGACAAACGGGATTTTCCCATGTTGGCATTATGTATGTTGTAGAATTTTAGTGTTTGTCTAAGTACAGACATATATCAACAAATTAAACTTGAATTGTTTCAACAACAACAACAACAAAAATGAATCCCAATGCACTGCAAATCTAGGTCTCATTCATATTCAAAAAATTACTTCCTAATAACCCTTGGAGATCCAAAAAGTGTTTTTTACCTTCTGATAATGCCAAGGAATGGTAGTGTCCACAGGAAACTTGTATTATTTTTATGCCAGTCAGAGCTGTCACTTTCCTATAATAAAAATGACCAGAAACTCTGTCAATCCTTATTCAGGGTGAATTGGCAAGTGGATGACAGATATTTAAAAGAATCTTAAGTAGGAAAACAAGTTTATTTTCTTGTATTTCTGTAATACCATTATTCCAAATCCCTCTATTTTTTAACGTGGCAGCAACATGTACAAAGGTACAGAACAGAATCCAAAACAGTATATTTATGTATAGAAGAAAGAATTTTTATTGGGCATTAATAGATTATACAATGTACCAATTTTTACTCTGTACTTATTGATCTGATAGAAAACTAAATTCCTTCATACATATAGAACATCAACATCTTCATATCTAATTTAAGCCCTGTGAGATAAAGAAACCACTCGGTTCAATCCTATGAAATTGCCATTTTTGTGGATCAAAAACAGGCCATGAGATGGAGCATGGGACCCCTTTTAGGGGCCTGCCAGGCCCCCCACCAAGAATGTAAATATAGGAAAAATCTTCAGTCCTTTCAAGAGGAACTCCAGGTACCTAGATAGCCTTGGAAAGTAAATGAGCGACCTAATAAGCAAGAAGACAGTAATAACAAACGTTCCCCTATAAAAACTAAAAGATAGGCGGCGCCTATGGCTCATTGAGTAGGGCGCCGGCCCCATTTACCGAAGATGGTGGGTTCAAACCCGGCCTAAGCCGAACTGCAAAACAGAAAACTAGCCAGGCATTGTGGCGGGCGCCTGTAGTCCCAGCTACTCGGGAGGCTGAGGCAAGAGAATCGCCTACGCCCAGGAGTTGGAGGTTGCTGTGAGCTGTGTGACGCCATGGCACTCTACTGAGGGCGATAAAGTAAGAGTGTCTCTATGAAAAACAAACAAACAAACAAACAAAAAACTAAAAGATAAAAACTTAACATATATTCTTGAGTTTTCTTTCAGAAACTTCCACCACATGGAAAATTCAGAAAAGAGGGAACAGAGGACTATACTCTGGCCATAGTTCTTTTTCTAAATTTCTTCCAGGGGGCCCTGGAGAGAATCAGACCCACGTTCACAGTGCTTTTCTGCTGACACCAAGTTTTAGCCAAGGCCTTCGCCTTCCTTCCTTAAGTAATTGCTAATCAAAGACTCTTTAAATCTACCTATGACCCTTATGTACTCACTTCAGAGATCCTGCCTTCGGGGAACAAATCAACGTTTAACTTCTGTGTATTTACAGTTTTCCCTGAAACTTCTGCTTTAATAAAATGTATCCCTGCCTTTAAAAACCCTTGCTTATAAGCCATCAGGGAATTCAGGTCTTAAGTATTAGTTCTCCATTCTCCTTGCTTGGTGCCATGCAATAAAATACCATTCTCTCCCACTGCAAATCTTGGCATCAGTGTCTGGCTTTATTGCACTGGTCTAGGGCACCTTAGAAACAATAATTATCAGCAATTTCCTATGGTTGAATCCAGGGGAAATCAGAGATCAAATAAGTATCCAGTTGTAAAACTAGATGCAAACCCTAATCTTTTCATCCCAAGATAAATTTTCATGCCCCCTTGGCTCAGCACCTGTGGCTCAAGCGGCTAAGGCACCAGCCATGTACACCTGAGCTGGCGGGTTCGAATCCAGCCGGGGCCACCAAACAACTATGACGGCTGCAACCAAAAAATAGCCGGGGGTTGTGGCAGGCGCCTGTAGTCCCAGCTCCTTGGGAGGCAGAGGCAGCAGACTCGCTTGAGCCCAGGAATTGGAAGTTGCTGTGAGCTGTGATGCCACAGCACTCTATCCAGGGTGACAGCTTGAGGCTCTGTCTCAAAAGGAAAAAAAAAAAAATTTTCATGCCCCCAAGTTCCATTGATTTCTAGTAGAATTTAATGACTAGAGCTAGTAACAAAAGGTAACTTCTTAGCATTAAAAAGTATGGCCTTGGGCGGCGCCTGTGGCTCATTGAGTAGGGCTCCGGCCCCATATACCAAAGGTGGCAGGTTCAAACCCGACCTAGGCCAAACTGCAAAACAGAAAAATAGCCGGGTGTTGTGGCGGGCGCCTGTAGTCCCAGCTACTCGGGAGGCTGAGTCAAGAGAATCGCCTAAGCCCAGAAGGTGGAGATTGCTGTGTGCAGTGCGACGCCACAGCACTCTATGGAGGGCAATAAAGTGAGATTCTGTCCCTATTAAAAAAAAAAAAAAAGTATAGACTTGAAAATTTCCTAAGCATATACTTCATAAACACAATTCAAAGCTGACCACTTACATACCACTTGTCCTAGGATGCTGTTTGTGAGAAAATGTGGTATTTCTCCAATTTTACGAAGTAAAATATTAGGTCCCAATGGCTTATGACAAGCCAAAAGGTTATGTTGGGATAAAAATTTCCTCTTTCAATTTGGGTCTAATATTTGTAGGCCTAAAAATAAACTGACGATAGATTAACAAGAGAAAAAGTTTATTTATACATGTGCTCTGTTGCAGAATATCACAAAAAGAAGGTTTATATATATCAACTTAATATGAGGGCAATTTTCAGGGCATCAGTGGGAGACTATGGAGAGTTCTACTAGGCCTGGTAATGGACCATCTGTCTTTATGACATCTGGATTCACAAGAAACTTCCACTGAGGGAGGTTAATGGAAACTGTATTGTTGGAGATTCCGCTTTACACAGGGAAGGGAGCTCAGATAAGATTTCTTCCTACATCATCTGCAGCTCAAATGTTTTCACTTTAAAATAATCTTTATATTACTCTGGGGGTCCAGGTGGGTCCCCATAGTTATATTCCATTAGTTAAGATTAAGATCAAAAGGTCTTTTCATTTCACTCTCCCCTTTTTCTTCATGGGACCCCAGTTGAATAATAGATTGGCATCATAAGTTTTTTTCCTGCCTTCTTCCCCCACTACACTGGAATCCTTGAGATTAGGGATTGTGTTTGTCATAGTTTTCTTCGTATTCTGTCATCTGGCATGATGCCTGGCATAAGATACTCAAAAATATTGAATGAAGCTCAGTGCCCATAGCTCAGCAAAGGCGCCAGCCACATACACTGGAGCTGGCAGGTTCGAACCCAGCCCGGGCTTGTCAAACAGCAATGAGAACTACAACAAAAAATAGCCAGGCCTTGTGGTGGGTGCCTGTAGCCCCATCTACCTGGGAGGCTGAGGCAGGATAATCACTTAAGCCCAAGAGTTTGAGGTTGCTGTGAGCTGTGATGCCACAGCACTCTACCCAAGGCAACATGGTGAGACTCTGTTTCAAAAAATAAAAATAAAAAAATATTGAATGAGTGAACGGAAATACTTACTTAGGTGTAAAACTTATTTCCTTAAATTCTCCAATTCCCAGCTGCCCTTCAGAACCAGCTCCCCAGGCGAAGACCCTTCCTTTGTTGCAGACAACCAGGGAGTGTTCCTTCCCACAGCTCACCAGATCAATATTTAGAGTTTCCAACGCCTGAATTGGTCCTTTGGGAACAAAACGAAAACAGCCCTCCCCGTTATTAATTTAACAACAAGTTTAAGATAGCACTTTCCTTCAGAAAGAAAGGTCCCCCAGATTGTCTCCTCCAGTGGTCTTTTCAACCAAGATCTAAAGTCCATGCCAAATGTCTAAAGAAAATCAGTGTGTTCTCTTTTTTTTTTGCACGGTTTTTGGCCGGGGCTGGATTTGAACCCGCCACCTATAGCATATGGGGCTGGCGCCCTACTCCTTTGAGCCACAGGTGCAGCCTGCGTTATCTTTTCTTGAAGGGGTACAGCTGTGTTAAAATGGAGGCCAGAAGATTGAGGAGGGTCCAGCATCATGGGTTCCTAAGCAAACTAAAACCCTACCCAGAGTGAATGGTCATAGCCTAGGAAAATGAAACTTAAGCTTAACCAATTAGAAACTGCCTAACTAGTTCTAAGTGAAGACTTTAGCTTTAGCCAATCAAATATTTTCTTTGTCTTTTTTCCTCAAAAAACGTGAAAGTTTTCCCCTTGCATCCGCTGCAGTTCCCTCACAGCCCACTCAAGGTCTAGTGCTACCTATGAATTGCTGAATGCAGAAATAAACTCTTATAAATGTTAATGTGCCTAAGTGTATCATTTAACAGCTGCTGTTTAAATGAGTGAATATTGTGGAGGGGAGGGGGCAGGGAACCTCTAAGGACTATGACACTTGATTAAATGTTTTTCCATGATGGTGAAAGCAAAACGTAGCAAAATAAAGGGACCCAGAAAGAAGTGGAGTCTCCTTTATTTTACTTCCTAACCTGAACATCTAGAGCAGTGAATCCTTGCTCAGAGGGAAACTGGCAGGGAGTCTGCCTCATAACTGTGAGAGGCAGGTGCCAGATCCTCTAACCATGAAGAGTGAACAAATATGCCCCATGGAGTCCCTAAATGTGACCACAAATGAAAACCTGATCACATTTCCCTGCAAGTCAATCTAAACTGTTTTCCCAAAGCTTCCATCTCTGAATTACTGGAGGTTTGGAGTTGAGAATATCATTACCAGTAAAATTTTTGTGACACTTACAATTTTGTTTTATATTTGTGAGCTCATCTTTTTCCACTATTTAATCTATGCAATGCTAAAAAAAGTTCATACTGTCGGGCGGTGCCTGTGGCTCATTGAGTAGGGCGCTGGCCCCATATACCGAAGGTGGCGGGTTCAAACCCGGCCTCGGCGGAACTGCAAAACAGAAAAATAGCCAGGCGTTGTGGCGGGCACCTGTAGTCCCAGCTACTCGGGAGGCTGAGGCTAGAGAATCGCCTAAGCCCAGGAGTTGGAGGTTGCTGTGAGCTGTACAATGTCACGGCACTCTATCGAGGGCAATAAAGTGAGACTCTGTCTCTACAAAAAAAAAAAAAAGGGTGGTGCCTGTGGCTCAGTGAGTAGGGCACCGGCCCCATATGCCAGAGGTGGTGGGTTCAAACCCATCCCTGGCCTAAAACTTCAAAAAAAAAAAAATTTATACTGTCATGAAGGTAGATATTGGTACCGCTTTTCTGGAGAACAGTTTGGCATTAAGTATCAAGTTCCCCTTCATTTCCACACAAAGGAGATCAGGATATGCCACCCCCAAAACATGCCATTTTGGCATAAGACTTATTTTGAGCTGAAGGCAGTTGTAAATCAAAGATAAAAGATGCAGGAGGGGTTCTCTGCCCCATTCTTACCCAGCTAAAAGCAGGGCATAACTACCCCTTAGTGAAGACGTTCCCCATCGTCTGTACTAGGAAGAGAAGAGTCACCTAAGAGGAGTGTTCGCACCAAGAAGAATCTGCATAAACAACCCTTAACCCTTACCTTCCATCAGACTCTCCAATATATTTCCTCACAGTTTATCATCTTCTGAAGTCCAAACTCCCCTTCCTTTATTAAATATGGTATGCAAGTCCCTGAGGCTAAATGCTTGAGTTTCACTTTCTCTTTCTGTGAATTCCCATGCATGTAAATTTCCCTACAAATATTAATGAAAATATAAGCTTTTTCTCCTGTGAACCTGTCTTTGGTCATTTAAATTTGCAGGCACTGAACCTAAAAGGATGAAGAATTTCCCCCTCCACACACTTCTTGAAATTATTCTAAGCAAGTTATCAGAAATGTGGTAAAATTCTCACAAGAATGTCATTATTTATAAAGGCCCCTAAGGAGAAATGGCCTAGTTTCCACAAAATGAGAATAATTAAATTGTGGTACTCTCAGAGCCTGGAATGTTATACAACACTTTAAAATAGATAGATACTACCAGGAGCTTTGGTGTTTTCTGTATTCTTTTCTGTAAATCAATTCTGTCATACCACGGAGGGGTGGGGGGGGGAGGGAAATAATGTAATGAAGAATAATAAAATACATATATTTAAAAAATAAATAAATAAAAATAAAATAGATAGATAGACAAGACACACACACATAATAAAAACACAGTACGTTCATGACATCATTACGTTTGGTGAAAACAAAATTTACAGAGTTGCACCAATACTGTGTATACGAAACTGTATAGTGATGTGATTTTTATAAATATAAAACATATACATTAAAAACGACAAGAAGAAAATGCATCAAAATGTTAGGAACTATCTTTGGGTGTTGGAATTACATATGTTTTCTTTTCCCGTGTTTGTACAATAATCGTTCAAGGTAAAAATGTTATCACTTTTTTTTTTTTTAATTTTAAGAAAAAAGATGCCCAATGGTATTTCTGAGGGAGTTACAGGTGTCCGACCCACAGACCACGTTTGGAAGGTCAGGCTGACTCCTCCGGTTAGACCCGCGCCGTGCGGGTCGGTTTGAAAGGTAAAAAGGAGTGACCGCGGCTCTCCAAGAGGGTGCTGTCTAGGTTAGTTTCCTCTATCAGTTTCGCTTTGAGCTTGAATTGGAAACCGAAACCTGCGGAAGGCGAAACTGATGAAGCTCGCTTGGGCGGAGCCGAGCACCGTTTTCCAGTCTCCTGCAGCCGACTGGACCCGGCGTTCCTAGCGCTCCACTGCCCGGCCCGCAGCGCCCGGCATCCGAGCCCGCTTACGCCCCCCAGCCCCGCACCCCGGGCCCCGCACTCACCCGGCCGCTCCGCGCGCGGCACTCCCCTCCGGCCCAGCTGGCCCCGACTGTTGTCTCCGCACGAGTGGACCGTGCGGTTGGTCAGCAGCAGCAGCGCGTGGCGCTCCCCGCTGGCCGCCTGCCGCAGCCCCGCGCCGCCCGCGCCCGGCGCCCTCCGGCGCTGCAGCCCCCGGGAGCCGGCGCCCCAGCAGAGGTGCATCGTGCTCCCGCGCTCCGTCCGCCGCGTCTGCACGGGCTCCCGCCCAAACGCGGGTGACTACTGTGCTCGGCTTCTCTGGAAGTCCGGAGGCTGTGTCTATGGTCCGCCCGCGCGCGGGCTGGCCTCCACCCTGAAACCTGCTCCAGGAGCGCAGGCTTGGCCCCACGTCGTCAGACACCAAGTGCGGCAGGGAACGGACACTCCAGAGGAAAAGTACCTGCATTTACATCTTTTTAAAAAAAAATTCAGGTTAAGGTGAGGATACAAACAAGCATGTCAAAATATTTGATTTTATTAGATAGAGTCCCACTTGTGGTTTTGTCCTGCACTGAAAAGGTGTGCCAAACACCCCCACACCAGGCCCGTTCAGTGGGAGCACCCTTCCCCTCTACTCGAATGGGAGGGAGTTTTTCTCCTATATGGGCATGCATTAGATCGTCCCCTGGCTTCATATTAATATTGAATACGTTGGATAATTGCTTTAACATTCTTTTTTGTTGTTGTTGTTGTTGTTATTTGGATTTTAAACACTTTGCAGTTTTAATTCTTTCAAACCATAATGTCTTTTCATTTGTCTGTGTTTAATATCCTTCATGAATTTCTTTTTTTTTAATTTTTACATGTACATGTGTTAATTAGGTTTCCACTTTTTGCCTTCACAGAATTTAAAAGACTTAAATTTTAATAACGATAACAATGTTTAAAGTAAGGACTAGGGCGGTGCCTGTGGCTCAAAGGAGTAAGGCTCCGGCCCCATATGCCGGAGGTGCCGGGTTCAAACCAAAAACCGCAAAAAAAAAAAAAAGATAAGGACTAGAAACAAAAACCACGTAAAGAATGAACGAACATAAATAAATTCAGAAAAGACAACAGATGATTACTGCATCAAAATATTAAGCAATATTAATAATAATAATGCCAAGAAAGTAACGTTCACATTGTTAAATCAGAGTATGTCTATTATAGAATGCTTTGACTCTGAGGAGTAGTAGGAAATCATCAGTTAACTTATTTTTTTTCCAAAGTCTCAAAAAATAGGTAACTAATATTATATAAATAAAAGTAAAAGAGAAGGCGGCGCTTGTGGCTCAGTCAGTAAGGCGCTGGCCCCATATACCAGGGGTGGCAGGTTCAAACCCAGCCCCTGTGGGACTGCAACAAAAAATTAGCGGGTTGTTGTGGCGGGCGCCTGTAGTCCCAGCTAATCGTGATGCTGAGGCAGGAGAATCGCCTAAGCCCAGGAGTTGGAGGTTGCTGTGAGCTGTGTGACACCACTGCACTCTACCCAGGGCGATAAAGTGAGACTCTGTTTCTACAAAAAAAAAAAAAAAAGTAAAAGAGAGTTTCAAAAAACAGATCATGCCAAATCTTATAGACAATAGAAAAAGAAAAAATATTTCAAAATCATTCTACTTGATCTGGATACACCTGATATTGAAATTGAAGAAAATATATTGTTATAAAGGGAAATTACAAACATGTTTCACTTATAAATGAGGATGCAGTATCCTAAACAGCATATTGACAAGTTGAATTAAAAATTAATGTTTAAGTAATGTACTTTGGTCAAAATTGAATTCAGTTTATGTGAGAATTTTCCATTCTTGTGATACTGAATTAAGCCACTTGTGAGCCATGCCACTTTGTCAAGTTACCTAGTGATTCCGTGCCTCCACCGTCTCATCTATGAAATACGGGCAGCAACTCAACACACCTAGTGTGTCAGTACAATTTAATAGATAAGATATAGTGTTACAGCAATGCCTAGAGTGCTTTTAAAAAGCATCTGAGTGCCTACCTTTTTCGTACAGTTTTTAGCACTGGCAATACAATGATGGAAGGTAAGACCCTTGTGGTTAAGTTCACCTGAGAAAAAGAATGTGGATAAATAGAAAGTATAACCTCAAGTGGCAACGGGGAAGACCCCTCTAAAGAAGGGACATTTGAGCAAAGACCCAAAGAGATGTGAGAAATGAAGGAATGTCTCATGATCATATCTAAGGGCAGAAGATTAAAAATAAAAAAAAAAAGCTAAAGAAAAAAACAGAACAAAAAAAATGCTCTCCATCATATTTTATGCTATTTATTTCACACTTCATATCTTTTAAAATTGTGTATCCATTAATAAATTATTGTACCTACCCCCCCAAAAAAAAGCAGTTGGGAGGTTTCGAGCAGAGAAGTGCCAGGGTCCGACTAGTTTTAAACTAATTATTTTATGTAGAAAACAATAGGACAAAGCTGGCACCAGTGGCTCATACCTGTAATCCTAGCACTCTGAGAGAGAGGCCCAGGTGAGTGGCTTGCTTGAGCTCAGGAGTTGGGCCAGGCTGGAGCAAGAGCCAGACCCCTCTCTACTAAAAATAGAAAAACTAGCCAGGCCTTGCCTCCTTGTTGGCAGCAGGGTAATCCCAGCTACTCCAGAGCCTGAGACAAGAGGATGGCTCTAGCCCAAGCGTTTGAGGTTGCTGTCAGCTATGACACCAGAGCACTCTACCCCATAGGACAGAGTGAGACTCTGTTGAAAAAAGCAAAACAACAACAAGAAAAACAGAAAACTCCATCACATCTTGGCTATTGTGAATAGTGCTACAATAAGCACAGGAATGCAGATATCTTTCGTTTTAAAAAAAAAAGTATGAGTCGTCTGTTGAGCTGGAGCAGGACCAGAAAAGTGCCACCGTAAGCCATGAGATGTCTGGTCTGAATTGGAAACCCTTTGTTTATGGCGGCCTTGCCTCTATCGTTGCTGAGTTTGGAACTTTCCCTGTGGACCTTACCAAAACACATCTTCAGGTTCAAGGCCAAAGTATCGATGTCCGTTTCAAAGAGATTAAATATAGAGGGATGTTTCATGCCTTGTTCCGAATCTATAAAGAGGAAGGTGTATTGGCATTGTATTCAGGAATTGCTCCTGCTTTACTAAGACAGGCATCA